>JAOVYX010014925.1:0-59614 GCA_035668315.1 Drosera spatulata | reverse complement strand
TTTTTATTTTTTTTTTTTTTTTTTTTTTTTTTTTTTTTTTTTTTACTTCTGTAGGTTTCATGGTAATATATGTCGAGGTAAGGTACAAATTTTCTTTGGTAGACGACCTCAGATGTTCATTATAAGGTTTTCTTCTTAAGTCTACAATACAAGTTGTGTTTGAGATGCTGTTTAGATTTAGCGTCGGGTGAATTCGTATTACAACATACAAGTATCTTACTCTCTTTCTTTTTCTTCCTTTTTTTTTTTTCTTCCTTTGTTTGTTGGAAAGTTTTTGTTATCTTCCAGTTCATGAACATTGGGTTCTTCTAGGTGTTGAAGGGGGACGTATCACCCTCTTATTCTTCTATAATCTCAACAGTAGACAACAATAATGGGAAGAATTCTGGATGCTCATGTGCTTCCTGATTTTGTATTTTGTATCTTATTCTTTTGTGCTCGCTTCATATTTCCTGAAAATGGTGACTGTCTAGACTGACTGACAGACATCAGACTATTATGTTTGCCTCTAGATTCTTGGCGTTTTAGCCCAGGTGAAAGGTGACAAGGATGTAATCGAGTCGTTGATACAACCTGTAGAAACTGCGGACAGGCTTTACCTGGAGACACAGGCATTGCAAAGGGAAATAGATGATCTGTCATACAAGCTTGACATTACAGGCCAGAGTATCAGATCCATGGAGGAAATTCAGTCTGAGCTCAGTCTATTGGAAAACAGCAGGTACACAGCCTTGGGCTTCTGCTAGACTATTCAGCTTATTTACGGCTTCATCTGTCGCAAGTATTTCATATGGTTTTTTCTTGAAAGTAGTATTTCATATAATTTTAAATCTGAAAATGGTATGTGCACATTTCTGTCAAAATTTCAGAGTTAGAAATTAGGAAGTTGAGTGGTGTGATGAAATTATGTGAAAGTTGAAGTTAAAAAGTTAAAATGTTAAATTCTAAAGCTTGTTCGTCATGTGCCAAAATTCTAGATGCACAGAGGACTTGAAAGGGAGACGTCTTTAAGTTCTGGGAGCTGATATAATAAATAAGCCTGAAATTTGTTGTTACAAACTTTTATGGAATGCTGCAGTCTTGGAACTGGACCTTAGACTCCTTATGTGTTAGGATGGATTCACAAACAAGATTAAATAACAAAGGAGAAAAGTCACCAAATTTACATGGGAAAACCCTCAAGGGAAAGAAAAACCCACGGTCGTCAACGAAATCCACTATATGAGAAAATATACACACGAGTACTAGGAGCTCTGTAACCTAGCTCCATATTTCTAAGCATACAATTAAAACCCTAATTTAATTGGCCCAAAAGAAAAAGATTTAAAGTAAATCTAAATCTTCCCGGATGACCCCATGCACGGGTCATGCCTCTCCTGCACGGGCCATGCCGCTCGTGCACGGGCCATGCCGCTGAACATGAGGAAGCGAAGATGCACGGTCGTGCCACCACGCACGGCCCATGGCTGCTCCAAAGTCGATCTCCTCCAATTCCAAGCTGAATCAGGACCATGTCTCAATATTATGATCGAGAACAAACAATAGCTGCTTTCTTTTTAATAAAAAAAAATAATAATAATAAATAGCTGCTTTCTTTTGGTAATATCTCACGGAGTTCAAATTATAGCTCTTTTGGTGCATGTATTGGATCGTAAGGAATTTAAATCCTTAGTGTTGCACCTTGAGGCTCTGGAAGAAGTTATTAATTATTCCACCTTTTAAACTTCATGATTCTTCATAGGCCTATTTGTTTGCTCATATTAAGGTGTTAATGGTTGGAAGGCACTTAAAGCGAAGAGTTGCTTTTGAAATTTATGGTTTTAGGGTAGTTACGGTGAAGTGGAGTTAAATGTTCACCGATTAAAAAGTGTAAAGGAAGGGTAGGGAAGGAATTCTATTCTATTTTCTCTTCTCTCATGTATCTGTGCCTTTCTGTTCACCAGGGAAAGATTGCAGCAAGATCTTGGGACATTGATAGATGAAGAAAGGCATATGAAAGATGATATATCAAGTATTATGTTGCGTCATACTGTGTTGAAAGAGGGGAAGGTTAAGGTGGCTGGAGCTCTGGATGCTGCTAAGAAAGTGGAGGAGGAGTTGCAAAGCTTATCGTCGAAGAAAGGCCAATTTGATCTCGAAGAGAAGGTGTTATTTCTATTTGTATCAAGTGTTTATGATTCTCTGATAGTGCTTAAAAAGCTTATTAGTTCCTCGAAAGGTTCCAGATTTTTGTTCCCGGTTCTGCTTAAGATTTTTCCCCATTGAACAACTCTTTGTATTAGCTTTCTTGAATTGTTTGCTTCGCTTTTTTGTACTTGCAGCATCTTGGTGAAGCACTTGGCCCTGCCTCGAGAGAAAAGGAGAGATATCGAATGGATTACAATGACTTGAAGGATAGGCTAACCCGTGAGCATGAGAAGCAGGCCAAAACGCAAAGAAGTTATCAGCAGGATATCGATGAACTTGACAAAGTTAACTCAAAGATCAAAGAGTACAGGAACATCGACCCTTAGCTTCACTGCTGAAAGTTCTTCCGCTCTTTTGTCTTGATTGCCACTCTTTCTTGCCTTGCAGATATTATGATCTACGAAAAGATGAAAAATTGAAGGAACTTCAAGAAAAGCGCTCTCAATCCCAGTTCGAACTTCGAAGCTGTGAAAGTAGGAAGCAGGAGTTATTGGCTGAATTGAATAAAAATGAAGATCTAAAACGAAACCAAGATCAATTAAGGCGAAGTATCGATGACAATCTAAATTATCGGAAGACAAAGGCTGAAGTAGATGCTCTTACTCGTGAGATTGAGTCATTGGAAGAAGAAATTATGAAGATTGGTGGTGTTTCAACGTTCCAAAATGATATGGCGAGGTTTTCTCAAGAAAGAGAGAGAGTTCTTTCAGAGGTACGCTTCCCTCTAATTCGTTTTATGTATAAGAAATTTGGAGTTCAGATCCACTTCAAAAGCATCTGATTTGAACAGCATACCGCATTCCTCCCCGAATATGGCGATTCAGCTTATTCTGTTGATATATAACCAATATACTGTTGATATTGATTTGCGGTTTTATTGAGCTGACAAAAGTTAAGCGTTTGCTCGCAGTTAAACATGCTTACGCGAGAGTAGTATTAGGATGGGTGACCTCCTGGGAAGTCCTCGTGTTGCACCTCGATCATTTTCCATATCAAAAAAAAAAAAGAAAAGAAAAAGAAAAAGATATTAAGCGTGTGCTTACTGGTGACAAGTTACATGAAATTCATTTTCACCATGGAAGAGTCAAATTCCGTTAGTAAAGTGACATTGTGCTTAATATCATGACCCTTGTTACATTCTATAAAAGTACATGCAAATAATGCCTACTTTTACCATTCCTCATGTTTCGAGAATCGAGACCCTGTAGTAGTTGCCACTTGCTAATGAAACAACACTGGCTTTTAATTTTAGATTTTGGTTTTCTACCGACAAGGAAAAATAGCACATAATCCCTTTGAACTTTCGACCTTTTGCACATAATCCCCCTCAATTTTGCCTCCTTCCAGTTTATGGTTCTACGTTTTACTTTCTGCTTCTGGTACCTTGTATTCTAATTTACATTTAATAAAGGAGAAATAGCACATAACTCCTTTGAACTTTCGACCTTTTGCACATAACCTCAATTTTGGAAATAGGCACATGCCCCATCAAAGGGGGTTTTCTGCAGCAATACAAAGCAATAGATGAACTTTCATATTGAGTTGTAAACGAGTTTGTTATGCGTACGGTTTTGACACTGATAGCATGCTGTTACTCGGAGTGAAAGTTCTCCAACAGCTAGCAAATATTAAGAACATATATTTGTGTCCTTTTGTTATGCAGGTAAACAGGTGTCGCGGAACATTATCTGTTTATGACAGCAATATTTCGAAGCACAAGATTGATCTCAAGCAGACACAATATAAGGACATTGACAAGCGGTACTTTGATCAGCTACTCCAGCTAAAGGTGCCAACGTTTTCCAAGGCTACACAATGACTTTCTTTTTGATATAATCCATGTATTCATTTCTGAGCTTTTCCTTGCAGACAATGGAGATGGCCAACAAGGACTTGGACAGATACCATAATGCACTTGACAAGTGAGCTATTCGATGAATTTGATCTTCATTCTACATTTTGAGCTTTCAACCATTTCCTTGTGTCTTAAATCCTGTTTGTGGAATGGATTCCTTGGAGCATTGATGGCATGTTTTCTTTCAAATGTACTCATTCACTGTCTTTATCTCTTCTTTTCTTCTATCAGAGCACTCATGCGCTTCCACACAATGAAAATGGAGGAAATAAATAAAATTATCAAGGAACTCTGGCAGCAAACATACAGAGGACAGGACATAGATTATATATACATACATTCTGATACAGAAGCAATTGGAACAACATCTTACAGCTACAAGGTATGAATTGTACTTTTCGTCCCCTGATAGTCTTTGTTCTTTCTCACTTATTCATTCGGCTAATCACTTGAGTGTGCAGGTGCTAATGCAGACCGGCTTTGCTGAATTAGAAATGCGAGGAAGATGTAGTGCTGGTCAAAAGGTTAGTTGTTCCAGTCATGGTGTAGTGCTGTAGGCTGTTTATCTTCCTTTCCTTTATTCCTGGTGCTCATATTCCATGAATTTGAATGATGGCGTCCTTTTAGGTTCTGGCATCCCTTATTATACGCTTGGCGTTAGCCGAAACTTTCTGTCTCAATTGTGGTATTCTAGCACTGGATGAACCAACTACTAACTTGGACGCACCAAACACAGAGAGCTTGGCTGCTGCCATTCTTAGGTAATGTGTATTGGGTTTTTTTTATGGGGATCTTTTTGGCTGCCTGTGATTCGTCTTCACCTCGCTGTTTTGAGTTTCATACAGGATTATGGAGGACAGGAAAGGCCAGGAAAATTTCCAACTGATCATCATCACCCATGATGAATGGTTTGCTCAACTGATTGGTCAGCGCCAGCATGCAGAGAAGTATTATCGGGTTTACAAGGATGAACTGTAAGCACCCTTTCAACCTGCTTTCTTGGTTTATGTTCTCCAACCAAATGTCAGAAACAAAGATTGTCGCAAAAGATGATTCACATGCTAGAGTTTTGACTACTGAACTGGACTTCAGTAATTAGCATTTGGCAATCTATCTTATTATCTTTGCATCGTCTGCTGAGCTATTGTGGTTATTTCATTAACTTGCTTTCATGCTTATTTGCAGTCAGCATAGCATCATTGAAGCTCAGGAAATCTTTGATTGAAATTTCAAAAGATGCTTTCACCTCCTACTTGGTGACCTTTCAATCTCCGAGCCTCCCTTGGTTATGTCCGCTGCTATGAGATGACCCACTGTGTGTATTCCTCTTCGGCATTGGAAGGCTTCAACTCATCTGTATTTCAAAAGTCGTTTGTAAAGTTACCGTTTCTACCTTGCATAAGGATGGCGACGGACTCATGATTATGTTTTTGTAGTGTCAGAAAAGGGCAGTGATGCATAGAGTCCGCCCTTTCTATAGTGTAACAAGTTGTGCCACTGAGCGAGCCTGTTGCTTTCTTCACGAGCATAAAAGCTCTTTTTTTGTGATCAATATTCTAGCATCTGCTGTAATGCTGTATTAGTTCTGTTTAAACGGTGGATTCAAAGCAGCTTGATGCTAGTAGTCATTTCAATGCCGACATCTGGCTAGTTCTCGATAAAAAGTTGAATTATGTATGTAGTCCGGCGATACCTAAAATGATATGCACAACGGTAATTGTTTGTGCTCGTCTTATGCTTTTACGTTTTGACTGAAGGGTCTTATAAGTTTACCTAGCATATCATATCCCTGGAACTTGACAAAACAATTCTAAGGGAGCTGAAGAAGAATTAAAATGGTGAAATCAGATTAGGTATTGTAATCGAAATTTATCTCAAGAGTTTACAAATCTTTACAACGTTCCAGGTCAAAAAGACCGTGTCTAAAATCAAAGCATTGAAACCTTGTACCATGCCTCAACAATCTCTACTCCAATCCGGCAATCCCCTAGGCTAACAAAAAGACATCAATCGTCAATCATAAAACTTCATGCATTCAAGAAAACCCAGCGTCCACAGATCAAGAAACATGGGACGATAACGAAGACTGTCAAGGCTGTGAATGAAGAGTCCGGGTCAAGGAGACCAATTAAGCCTAATGGCCTACTAAATCTCGACAATGAGACGAAGATCCCCACAAAATCATATATTTCTGCAGTGCAAAGGAAACCAGCTCCTTCAACAGAGGTACCACTATAAAAGAGAGAAAAAACACAAGAAAAAAATTGTGTTTTCAAGTTCACCCTTGATCTCACTGTTTCCTCTTGTTTCTTGCAGAAACCGAAAGTAGCAGATGAAGATGCTTATAAGTTGAAACTTGAAGCGACAAAACGGAAACTTCATGAAAGCTACCATAAGGCTGAGACTGGTATGACATTGAACTTTTACTACTTGCTGGTTCCTTTCTTTTCATACGGCAACATGCTTTGCTGCAATGAATGATCTTACCTCGGCAAAATTTCATTCCCAATCCGCAGTTAAATTCAGTAAGTTGTATTTTGGTAAATCAACACGGCACTGGATGTTAGTTTGAAGTTTTGCCACGGATATGATGATTAGTTGTATTTACTCTGAAGTTGTTATACTGATGGTGAACTTTGTTGTTTGAACAGCTAAGAGGCAGCGGAAGGTACAAATCATGCAAATTAGAGATACCCCAACGCAGGGTATCTGGCAGGCCAGCAGATGCAGATAAACGCGTGGTTCGTCTTTTTTGACATGGTCCAGGGACTTCCAGCTTCTCCCTCTTCAAGTGACAGGAAGTTCACCTCTCGATGAAGCCTGCTTCATTCTTTTTAACACGCGGAGCAGATTTACAGTTCAAGAACAAAGGTGTATGTTTTAATCGTCACCATGGAGAGTAGTAGCCGAAGATGTATATAGCTCGGGATGAAGTAGTCGATGATGATTGTATAGGCAAGTCCCGAACCAACTGGTGTAATCTCCTTCGTATAGTGGACTGTCACCTCTTGTGGTGGTGACCGTGGGTTTTTCCCCGGTACTCGGTTTCCCACGTAAAATCACCGTGTCTCTCTTTTTTCTGTTTTCTTGTGTGATTCGATCGTAACAAGTCGACTCCAGAGGTTATACCATTCTGGAATTCATAGGTTCGACGAAGCTGTCTCATTCGGACTTTGGAGGCAAAGCCTTCGCAGAAATAAGCTCTTCATGAGAACCGTAATCATGATTCGTTGTGTTGCACTGAAGAGTTCTCAACTGAAACCCTTTCCCACTATCCTCAGCTTATAGCAAAGTTTGATCTTATTCGTCACCAGAGAAGTTGAACGGTATGATGATAGATTAACTATTAGGGCCTTATCCTACTTTCCCTGTTTCTTCTTGATTGTAAGGTATAGAAATGTCACGTAGACTCCAGGGGAAGTACGCGGCTACATAATGTGGATCCAGCATGACGTGGTCACGTCGGCCTCGGTTACAAGCTGCACGACGCATGCACTAACATAATCTGCAACATTACATACATATAGAAAGTAAAAAGATATCAAGATGTATCTCTTGTACAACGATAGTATCTGGTGCATCCTGCGCTGTAATCGTTGCTCGGGCTAGGGATGCAATGACCCACATAGGCGTTGCCACGAGCACCACTGTGGCAAGCAGGTTGGTCCCTTTTCTCCGCGTCATAACTGATATAAGGCGATGACTGAGCTAGGATCCTCCTGCTAACTTCTGACTCCATCAGCATCTCGTTCTCCTCTTCGCATTCCGCGACAGAACCATTGCAAGCCTTCAGATCCATTGCAATCGCTCCAACCGCAGCATGACTTCCGATGACATCGAGGAGGCAGAGGACTATGATGAAGGTCGCGATGATGAGTCGCTTGCTAGAATTGAGCTGATCCATGGTGTTCTGGTTAGTTTTCACTACTGGTTCTACTCTTGAGGTACTGACTTTTTATATAGGCATTATGTGGCTTTTGCATATTTGTTTGGAGGCGCAAGTGGAATCCACTTTTGTTAGGCAAAGTGAATGGTCGGCATGCCACCAACTCCATCACTAGCAAGAGCGTTCCACTTTTCAAGTCTGAATCATGTGTACGCGATACGAGTGTTTATACTGTCGACTAGCACAATTCTCTCTGCTGCATTGTTCTTTGGTCATTGTTTCGATATATTTATGCTGCAATTGTCCATGTTTTGGCGAATGAACGAGTTGATGTTTCGAAGCTGTGAGCAAATTGATCGCCTTTGAATATAGTGCGTGCTCCAGGCAAGATCCAACTTTTGATTGCACACACTCTTGAAAAAAATGGCCTACATATACTTGACTTTGTTTATATTTTTCACTAATCAGAAGATTAGCGATGCAACATCATTTTTGATCTCTAATGATCCCTCCATCATTAGTGACCTCAGACACCACCACAATCCTAGCATAAACCATTCCTACAAAAGTTCTATCAAAAACTCAAATTACTCGAATTGATGATAACAACTACACAAGTGTTATTATTAGCTTTAACAAGTCCAGTACACACGACGGTAAACTGATTTTTTATGATCATAAAGAGAATGCTCTTCATGGTTCAGATCTAAGAAAAGTTCCACTCATATTTTCTTGCAAGGGGCACAAAGCCGGTCATAACTATAACTTGCACGTTGATTTCGGAAAAATCTGTTCATAACATACACATCATTTCAAGCATATCACCCAATGGCACTGTGTGGAAACTGCACCCTACTTGAATAGCTTGTCTATCTCTTCTGCATATCGTGCTGCTACTCTATCTCTTCTGACTTTCAAGGTCGGTGTCATTAGACCATTGTCAACCTGCAATACCATTGACAATAATCAAAATGCTGTCGGAAACAACACTTAGTATGGATCCATAATTCAGGAAGATCGACCATCTTGAAGTATTCCCGAGCAAACAATGCTAAACATTTAACGGCAAGTGAATCAACTCAGGGCTGACATGATGACAGGGCAACAAAATCCCAGGACTCCGACATCTAGGAAATGAGCACTCACCGTGAAAGGTTCATCCACGATAAGAATCGGTCCGATCTGGAATGAACAATCTGCAGTCCTGCATGATGCAGAAACTTTGATGAGAAGATTTATCGGTTATTTGTTTCATACACGTGGAACGAACTTCCATTCATACTGAGTCCAAACTTGGATATGAACTCTAATCATCTCATCTCAGAACACTACGAATTTCTGCACTGGAACCGGGTATCTTATGTTTTCCAATGAACAAACAATGGTAAGAGTTCCAGAGTAACACAGAAGATAGAGTGGCATCCAATTCTTTTCGCAGAATATTGAAATCCAATAGCTCAGAAGGTATTAACTTATAAATGGCGACTAAGCCAATCCAACACATGAAAGGTCTTACCAAGTCCTCAGCTCCTGTTGCATCAGGCTGGTCAAAGTTTCCCTGTCGAGTTCACTATCATCTGTATACTTCTTTGCTTCTAGCAGATCCTCTTCTTTGTTCGGGACAATAATAGCTCCAAGACGCCTTTGGTCCTGTATTGGACAGACAATCAGATAACCCTTCCAGGTATCACAAAAAAGGTGGAATTTGACGGCAACAAAATGCAGGCACCTGGCCAATGACTACAATTTGTTGAATCAAATTACTTCGCAAGGCAGCTTCTTCCAGCACTGCAGGCTCAACGTTTTCACCTAATAAAAATGACTAGATGAATTAGCATCAGAATGCCCCAACATAGATTCGAGCTTACGAGATTTTCATGAATAGAAATCAGCAAAGGCACAGCATACATGTCCTCAAGCAGCGCTCGAGTTGCATCACAAAGTCTCTAAATGTTTGGGTGAGCTAAAGAGAAACCAGGTCATTCATGGAAATCGTAGGCTAAGTTCAAATACCGCTGCACATTGAGGGGAATAACATGGCTAAGCGGAAACATCACAGATCCCCCGTCCACACAATACCATTATAATAAGCTATATCTTGTAAGAAGCAGCTTAATAAAATTAAATTGCCAGCTACCAATCACAATTTCCAGGAATACCTGTCCGGAGAACAATAGTGTCCTTGGCCCGTCCTTCTAGAACAAGGATTCCTCCACAAAGACGACTTCGCCCTGCTGAATGATGAGGAGCAAACCAACCCAAATCTCCTGTGTTTATCCATCCATCCTCATCCAGTATTCGTTTTGTTGCCAGATGATTCTAAAGCATAAGTGCAATAAAAAATAATGAGAAGTTCCCCAGTAACGACCTATATTGAATGAACTTCAATGTATTTGCTATCTACTATAGTTATAAATTAAGCCAATTTAAGATCCCCCAGAAGGCCCCAAGACCTGTATTGAATGGCACTTGTTAATTTCTTATTGCATATCACACACAGTGAGTCATCAATGTTAGACAATGAAGGATGCAACGGCGACAAAGCTGACGAGCAGGAATAAGCATATCCTCGTATCACTACAACACATCAAAGCCACGACAGAGCAGTTGCTATGATTCAAGAGTACCAGTTCCTAACTAATAAAAGAAAAAAGAAAAAAAGAAACTGATACAAGGAAAAATCGGAGAAAAGGAGAATGTACCTTATAATAGCCTCTCATGACTTGGGCCCCCCTGATTTTCACAACTCCTTTGGAGCCATCAGGTAAAATCTCATCAGTCTCAGAATCCAGCACTCTAATCTCTGTATATCCTATTGGACGCCCCACAGATCCAAGAACCTTAATTGTCAAATGAAACAAAATATTAATACCATCGCCAATATGGGCTTAAAGGAAAATATTAGTAGAGAGGACAAAGAGACAGGAAAATTAAATAATTTAGCCGTGATTATCCGACTCTAAATTACATCTTCTTTTCATACAAGATACACCCTTGAACAATGAGATAAGCGGACTATTTACATTACAACTGGGATGTCTTGCAGCAACCACAGGAGAGGTCTCTGTCAACCCATACCCATTCTGAAGCTTAACGCCAATGGCCTGCAAGACTGACCAGGACCGGTGTAAGATGCAAGATCATAAGAGAGAAATAGATAACACATTAAGTACATAAAATATTGAACCTCAAAAAATCTGTCAACGTGAAGAGGCAAGCTACCACCTCCACTTATGCCAGCCTGCAATATGAGCAATCCAGGTAAAGCATTCAATTAGTCCCCCTCGACTTGTCAGGTCTAAAATCACTAGATGTTCATCCACCGACAACGAAGATGGCCATAGACTTCACGTACACATGAACTTTATCCCAGAAGAGCACAAAAACAAGTGCCGGCAAGTTATTTGTCTAATTAGACAACATCTCGGAAGGTTAATTAGACAACATCGACAACAGCTTAATGGTGCTATGTCTGTAATTCACCATTCAGCTGGATACGTGGCATAATTAGAGAAACAACTTGCACACAAGTTATCGTGAGAGTGAAAAAAAAAAAAAAAAAAAAACAGAAAAGAATCCTTGGAATCAGTTAAGTACCTTAAAACAACTAAAGTGTACGGTGTGCCCATAAAATGAATTCACAAGATATATCAGTACAAAACTGTAAGGGGAAACTGACCTTAGACATTCCAATGGCTGATAAGATTCTGCTATACAAAAGCTTCTTAGCCAACACATGGATTGGCCACAAGACCAAGGCAGCTATCCTTGCCCACAAACAATCCAAGAGTAAAACGAGGTAAGGATGTTGCTGTGGCCTCCTTGTCAGATATTTTCCCTACAGAACATATGGATTAAAAGAGCAAGTAAGACAAAAGCTAATGCCATGCAGCAGAGTTAACACTAATGTTACACCTACGACCCACATGAAAGAGATGTAACAATCACAGTCAGCCTGCAGCGTTCACCGAGTGGGCCTGATCAGTATCCATTAAGGAACTGTTCCCCACATACCCTCTTTAGCAGATGGGCAGATAAAGGTGCCACTAATAAGCGAATATAAACAAAGAACAAACAACAATCATATACACACAATTAACAGCACCATTGATTGAATCCTATCAGCTATCAAATCCAGGTAAAAGCTTTGCCATATATGAAACCATTTAACATATAGACACAGAAAAATAACAGAAAAGAGAACGCTGCACATTACACATAACGAGAAGTTCAAACAAAGACTTCTTTTTTTGGCTCCTGCTATCAGAGGATAAGAACACATTTTGTGAAAATTAGATGTAAAAGCAACAAAGAAATGAGGGAAGAATAGTTAAAGAGGATTTCCGCAACAATAATAGGTAGGGTAGATGAAGCAAAGCGAGAAAAGGCAATCTAGTCGACTCTGGAGAGCAAGAAAAATGCAGACGGCGGCTGATAAACTCTTGCAGGACAATAGAAACATTTGAAATGATTTGCCCTTCGAGTGTCGCATTGGTGACTATCATGATTGTTGTTCTGATCATGACCAAAGTAGGAAATACAACGTGACGAATAACTTTACTAAGCTAGTGGCTCAAAGTCAGTGACAAATAGAAAGGCAGTAAAGCAAAATAAAGCAATGGCCTCTTGCTGGAAAAATAAAGTTGAAAGTGAAAGTTGAAATATGAAATATGAAATGGAAAATGAAATGAAATAGATTAAACGAAGTGGAAATAGCAGACACTAATACAGGATTTAGAGCAAAACAGGAACAATAACATGAGTAGGCTTCTAACCAATGCTTTTCATCACCTTGCAGCTTCACCTCCAAAAGGAGCAGTAAATAGAAAGTACAAGGTGACAAATGACAGTCAAATGGAACATTGGGAAGCTACAGCAAGGACACTATAAAATCTATCAGCCTACTCCTAGAAAAGCAAAGGGTTTCCCAATGGTAAAATAGAAAAAACCTCATAAATTCTTTTGAACTCCATGTATGCCAAACTAATCTTTATCAGAGTAAGCGCAACAATCTTGCGAGCAGCAGAGCTAGCAGCAATCTGTTTCTGGATACCACTGCAAAGAAAAGATCTTTAAGTTTACACATATTCAGCAGGCTATTATGACAAATTTTCTGTCATTACTAACCTGTAAAGCGTTTCATATATTAAAGGAACAGCGATGAGGTAGTGTGGTTGGTATTTCTTCAAATCTTCCTGTCATCATAAGAGTAAGAATTGCAAGTCTGTCAGATGCAAATCGCAAATCCACAGAAGTCAACATCTAATGCAGCGAAGGATAAATAGTAAAAGCTGTATAGCAGTTTAAGAGCACTCATCACTCATCGCTCATCACTGGATGTTGCAATCTAAACAAATAGATGAAAACTAAAACCACATCATCTTCTGGCAAATGTCCTGGGCTTTTATTGATCCAGAAGATAAAAACATTGGCATTTCATCCCAGGTCACTACCTTGATATTCCTCACGGTTGTATACACTTGTTCTGTCCCACGTGAAAAGATGAAATACTCACAAGCACGTTCATAAGCATGCCATGGCGGCAGCAG
The DNA here is from genome assembly GCA_035668315.1 of Drosera spatulata. NCBI lineage: Eukaryota > Viridiplantae > Streptophyta > Magnoliopsida > Caryophyllales > Droseraceae > Drosera > Drosera spatulata. Next base: position 46,137 of record JAOVYX010014925.1, on the reverse strand, counting down.
GCTTAAAAATCTATCCCCGGGAACAACAGGTACAAGGTCCCACAAATTATTCACCTGCAGTTTTGAATAGCAACTTTATGTGCCACAGAAAAACTAATTTAGGCAATGCAAAGTGTTACCAACTGTCTTCTCACATTAGAATTTAAACAGAAGAAGAAAAGGAGAGAAAGGTATAAGGATATCGAACTACAGTGAACATCTCATCATCTTCACTTTTTAAAGAGGAGCTTTACTCTCTCTTTGAGCAGGTTTCATTCAGAGTTCCCGAAAGCATATGGATACAAGTTCTGCACCTTCTATATCATTCAGGTTCTGCTGAAAGTCACATATAAGTATTTCATTCTGCTATGTTTATAAGTATTTCATTCTGCTATGTTTAATCGGTAGATATCTGAAGTTCACGTTTATATCAGTTAGACTTGATAGGGATTGTCTCCAACCATAATAAGAGAAGTTTAACTTCATTACCAAAGTCTCGATTAAAACAGTGGTTCATTTCTAAGATCTGATCATCATTCTTATTCTTTCTAATTTGCAGACAACTTCCATACCTACTCAAAAGAGCCATGTTAACATAGTCCTTCTATTTAAAGCTGCATTGTAAATTGCAATCATCTCCAATTAAAATTTTTTCACCTACAGAAATAATAAAACCTACATATATGGTAACAAAAACTGAGTGACTTCTCGGCCGTACAGATTGCTATCTACAGATTAAAACTCCTACCTGGTGCAATAGATTCCGATGTGTAAGCATTACACCTTTAGGATCGCCAGTGGTTCCACTGGTATATACCAGGGTAGCTATGTCATCAGAATCTATGGCCTCATAGTTGTGCCTTTTACCCTGAAAAGTTGGGCACATTATTAGTATTGTTTTACTTTTACTTCGTAATACAGAGATCACATTGATGTCAGTTGACATAAATAAAGACAAAGTCCTCACGCATATCTAAGGAATGAAAAGGAAACTAAATTATGACAAAGATGGTTATATATTGGTAATCTTACAGGAGAAACTAAATAAAGAAGATTTTGCTTAGACACATACAACAGGGAGAACAATTGAGCTATTCTTTGCCCCCACCGATTATATATGAAAACAGAGAAAATTTCAATGACAGAGAAAACAGGATAGAAGCTGAGTACAAGGTTGGGATGGAAAAGAAGAAAAACCTTGAAGCCCACATTTCAAGGTACTTACCATCTTGATCAGTAGGTATTGGGAAAGGAAGAAAAGAGGTCAAGAAAGGGAAACAAATAGATGACAGAAACCAGATAAACTCTGTTTTAGGAAAAAAGACCGATTAATTCCACTAGAACTTTATGATGCCAAGATCAAGTATCCAAAAAAAAAAAAAAAAAAAGGAGAACCGCAAGCCAAATTTATATCTTCTTCCAACTCATTAAGTAAATAAGATGTGAATACGGTTCAAACTTTTACTAAATCATAGAGGTTACTCTAATTTCTGTACCCATATCAAACTAAGTAGCAATTAGCTGATTTCCATAGAACTTTAAACATAAGGGCAACTGACCATATAACAAGGAAATAATGACACTAAAAAATGCCATAGCTTATGGATCTTTCCCCTATTTTTAGTTTAATGGAGGCATAGGATTAGACAAATCTTCACAGCATATTTCCTGCCTTACTAGAACCATGAGGGTCAAGCAATGTTTTGCGGCTTTCTCTTCCCAATACTATGATCTCACTATAACTAAAGACAGAAAGTTCCTCCAGCACTTCTCTAGCGACTTCGGATTTCTCCCCCCAAAGGAGTATAACAAAATTCATTTTTGCCTGTGACCGGAACAAATCCCCAACTCGGCTGAACAATTCAGGACTGTCGATAACAAGCGCAACACTGCATAAACAATGTTAACTAGCATTAGTGTAGCAAAAAGTACAGATGAGGAAAGAAACTATGAATCAAACAAAGCTTTACATAATAAGCAGAGTTTGGAAAGAGAATGTGAATCATGGAATATTAGTAGAAACTCAATAACCTGTCACACAGCTTTTTGACAGGATTCAGATCCTGTTCTTTGACTTCCTAGTCTCAAATTTTATGTGTTAAGTAAAATGTGCTTAACACACAACTAATCATTTCTGGGAATTATAATGGAATATGGTTATTACATGGCTCGACCTACATGATGTACAAACTAGGGCTATTCTCAAGAACTAGTCACAATAATTACACAAAAGAAAAACCGCCAGGAGACACAACAAGCCAACAGCAACGGAGGAAGCTTATAAAGACAAGATATAAAAGGAATACATCCAAGTAATGTTTTCATCCATTATGTCCTTCCTTTTTGCGGCCATTCGTCCTGCTCACCTTTCAGAGTGATGGTATATAGTCAAGAGTTCCTGAACTGATGACCTCGAGCCCCTTACTACATTAACTGCACCGGTCGCCATTATGCCTAGGAAACAAGAGTGATCAGTACATTGACAATACTCCTGATGGTAGCAAGTAAAGTGGGCATCGCTACATTGAAGAACGAGAAGATGATCATTAAAAAAGCCAGTGTAATGTATTCTCCATCTAGACTATCATAGACTAGAAGTAAGAACCAGAAGACTGGTCTTTCCTTGAGGGATCAGCATGATCTCCCAAACGGCATCAGCTCTAAAGAAAAACAAATGAAGAACTTTTATGAAGTTATCAAAATACTCCGTAGTATTAAGCAAGACTTTACCGAATTTGTAATTTATATGATAATTATCAAAGTAGAATAAAGCAAGACTTTCCCGACTGCAATATCAAAGCTAAAATAGACAGGAAGGCACTAGATTCCGCCAGAAAAAAAAAAAAGGGGGGGGGGGAATTAAGACTCTGGAACTCCTTATTATCCAAAAAGAAATACCAATTCCAAACAAAGTTAGTAAACCACGAGAACACTGTAGAACTACTAGAAGTATCAGTTAGAAAACTTTCTTTCTGAGTGTTTATGTTACCATATATGACAGACCCAAAGTTCTAGCCTAAAAGATCAAATGAGAAAAATCACCTAGTGCCATAATATCCCAGAACCTCAAGAACAAAACATCAGGATTAAATGTGAAAATACAACACTAACTGATATCAATACAGGAATTGCTCTAAACTCATTCAATCTCTACCATGTATAACTTCCAGCAAGAACTCCCAAAACCAATCCCTAGACATGAATATAGTATATATATAACTAAGGAGGGGATTTACATTTGGAACTCTAGTGTCATACAACATTATCCTCAGTATGTCCATACCTAGTGGATGTCTTTTTGCCAAAACATTGTTAAGAGAGAAAGGGATATTTTACCCCATACTTTTTTTTTCCTTTTGATGTAAATTTTACCCCATACCTTGATCTGCAACAAGCCACCGACATGAATTATCAGCAAAAAGAGCAATCTTTTCATCTGGCTTCAGTCCAATGACTCTTAGGCCTTCAGAGAAATACAAGATCTCTTGCTCAAGCTGAAAACCATGTGATCAAAATGAAGAGTATGTCAAACAGCCAGAAAAGCGATCTCAGATTTGTTAATACCCTGCTTGTGTCGTTACTATGCATCCCTCACATGAATGTTCCTTAGTTTTGAATCATAGACTAGAATAGAAGCCTGCCCAAACAAAAGCTTAGATCTGAAAAAGAAGGCCCAGAAGCGTGCTTGGGCCATATCAAATTTAATAATTCTTGATCATCTTGCAAACTGCTACATTTACCGTCTAAAAAAAATCACATTATGTGAAGGGTATGTATGGCATAGTTCACCAACAACAAAACGAACAAGTCCTCCTCGACACAAATTCATAACTGCTTTACTGTGCGATATATAATCTCTTCTCAATTGTTTTACGCCTTCACGGTTTTACATCAGCACAAAGCCCCAAAAAAATCTTCCAAGGGCTTTTGAGCACCACCATGCAGGCATAAAAGGCCAGGATTGAAAAGGCTGAATCTACTTTCAATGAAAAGGCAAGCTAAAGAAGTGAGGAGAAAATAAAATCAGTAACAGAAAAGGAGAGTTCTTTTACCTCTTTGTAAGTGAATTTTGAAGGCGGATCATGATACGGATCCACCAAAGCTACCCGGTCAGGAAACTTCTCTGCAGATGTCCTCCAGATGTCAGGAAGTGCTTTCCATTCACCGAAGGCGACGACATCATCACTCGACAACAATTCACTTTCAAGGAACGGTGAGCACCTTCTCTTATGCACCACTTCTATCTATAGAAAAAAGTGCACTGAAATACAATTAATGACGCCAAAGCGTGTTCAAATGTGTGACACACAAGGCCATCTCATTCAGGCAAACAAAGAGCAATTTGCTAACATCGAAGCAGAATCTAAGCCAAGATATATACTCAGCCTCTCTGCCCCCTTCGTGATTTTCAGCTTGGGATCATTATATGCAACAATACATTCATACCGCCCTTTTCGCTTTTCTCACCAAGATGAACAATTATAATCACACCAAAGGCACAAATTTAGATAAAAACACCTCTCGGAAAATTTTCCATTAATTTCTCAGAAAACACAACTCGATCAAGTTCAGCATGCCAGTAAACCATAGTACCAAATGTTGTACTTTCCACCAATAACTTCATCACCAAGATGGAACTGAAACGATAGTTACATTTGGTCCCTAAAGCATCATCATCTGGTTACCCTACAAACCACACACCTTGCCGCAACAACAATTCGAAGTACACAATCATGTAAACTTGATTAATCATGGACCCCGCCCCGCCCCCGCCCCCAACCCTATCCATCAATTCTGTCATCAAAACTCAAGCCACCGATAAATCGATCCCATATCACGATCAGTACAGTTCAATCTAATCCAATCCAAACCAAACCTAATCAATCCATACACGATTGCGAAACAAATCGAATCGCTGACCGTCTGACACCGCTTCACCGTTACCTGAGTCTCCGCGATATGGCAACAAACACATGATTCACGACTCCGACTCCGTCTTCGACGGAGAAGGGGCGAAAGCCGAGCGGCGAGGCGGAGACGCGACGGAGAAAGCGACGGTGGCGGCGGAGAGGGAAGCGTTGACAGTGCGATTGAGGCGACCATGGCTGCCGTGGGAGAGTGGAGAAATAGTAGCCATTTGAAACTGAGAATTTTGTTTAGTTTTAGAAAAGGAGATGAAGAAGACGACAAGGTAGTGTGGGCACCGGACCGATAGTTATGGGACCGAGAATGGGTTTTTATGGGAATTTTAGGTGATGGAAGATGGATTAGAGAGGTGATTAATGAGTGTAACCTGGTTGGTGCGTCAGATGAATATTGGTGTTTTGGTGTGGGTTTAGAAATGATGTTTAGCATTCGGAACATTGGGTTTGCTGATAACATGTTCTCCACCTCCCTTAAAGAAATCAAAATATTGATTGAGGATTTATATAGACAAACTTTGTTCAACATCGTGGGCTTGTGTTTTACGTAAATTTATTATAAAATATTAATTATAATATAAAAGAAAATCATCTAAAAATTTAAAAAATTAAAAAAAACCCAAAAAGATACACAAGCAATCAAATTTCTGAAAATATATAATTCATCTATCTCATTTAAATCTTTAAACCTATTCTCTTCTCCACCCAAACCCTACCATCACCCCACAAGGAATCTTCGCTGAAATTCAGTCACGTCGCTGGGAAGTTCGTCGGACTCCAACCACGTCGTCGAAATCTGATCGGAATCTGAAACGTCGTCGGGATCTTCATCAAAATCTGGCCACGTCGTTGGAATATGAAATAGAGCGTTTGAATAAAATCAAAACAAAATGCATGATCAAAAATGAAGATAGAGCACCAGTACAAAAATAAGATAGAGCGTTAGTATAAAAATGAAACAAAACGTCTATTCTGACGCTCTATTTCAAAACAGAGCGTATGTACCAATGAAACAGAGCGCATGTACAAATGAAATAGAATGCATAATAAAAAATAAAACATAATAATAATAACAATACGAGATTATGTATCATCAGATCTCAACATCATCTAAAAAATGAAAAAAAATGCATGAACAAATGAAACAAATATGAACAAATGAAACAGAACGCACAATAAAACGTATATTCCCGAATGAAACACTGAATGAACAAAAATAAAATAGAGTGCATGAACAAATGAAAAAGAGCACCGTCATTGAAAACACTAATCATAGGTAAATGGATATGATTCCAACAAAACTCTCTTTTCACTTATCCTCAAAATGACAACAAAATATAAAACAAACACACATAACGCAAATACCAACACACACAAAAAATCACAAAGCATAAAATAACATACTGCCATCTTAACTAGAATTTACAGCAATACCATTTGCACAAAAAACAATCACAGAATCTTCGTCGAAATCCGATCACGTCGTCGGAATCTTCATCGGAATACGGCCACGTTGTCGGAATATGAAACAGAACGCCTGAATATAATCAAAACAAGGCGCATGATAAAAAATGAAAACAGAACGCTAGTATAAAAATGAAACAGAGCGTCAGTATAAAAATGAAATAGAGCTTCTGTCAGAACGTGCGCTCTGTTTCGAAACAGCGCCTCTTCTGATGCTCTGTTTCGAAACAAAACGCATCTACAAATAAAACAGAGCGTATGAAAAAATGAAACGAAACGCATAAAAATAAAACATAATATTAATACGAGACTATGCACCATTAGATCTCGACATCATCAAAAAAATGAAACAGAACGCTTATACAAATGAAACAGAGCACATGTACAAATGAAATATATCGCATGAAAAAAAATAAAACAGAGTGTATGTCCCTGAATAAAATAGGGCGTATGAATAAAAATGAAACAGAAGGCTTGTATAAAATCAAAACAGAACGAAAGAAAAAAAATGAAACAGAACGGTAATACAAAAAACAAAAAAAGAGCGACAGTACAAACAAAAATAGGGAATGAAAATAGAGTGGCAATACAAGACCAAAACAGAACAGCATAACAAGAATAACAGAGCGGTCAAGAACAAAGCGACAATACAAAATCAAAACAGAGCGACAGAATAAAAAAAAAATAGAGCGACAATACAAGACCAAAACAGAGCGGCGGTATAAAAATAAACAGAGCTGTAGAAAAAAAAAACACGGCTTATCCTTGATCATTATGCATTTAAGTGAATTGTAGCACCCTTAATATTTCTTTCTAATGAAAATGGTAGCGCTATTTTCTAAATTGCATTAAATTTCATATAATACCCAGAAACTTGCTATGTTACAATCGAAATACAGAACATGAAAACACACGGTAAAGATTTGAGCAAATTCCTCCACTTGAACACTTCCCCTTTGTTACGAATCACGAAACCACGATCGTGAATTCTCACATACAATTGAAGTCCCATGCAAGAGTTAGCTACTCAATTTATCCATTCATCCTTTTCCTTCAATTCTCTCCATTTCATACCCTTAACATCAACATGCCAAAACATACTGCAAAATCATTTCTAACAAAAGCAATTGCTGATAATCAATGTTCATTTCATCGAAAACAAACTCGATCTAATACGACACTAATCGAATCTACACAGAGCAAAACTGATCAAAGAAAAACAAAAACCAAACCGGATCTGGAAGGACGAGGGACGCGAGGAGTGCGAGAACTGAGAAACTTGAGAGGCGAACACGTGAAATTGCCGAACTCCGACGACGCTGACACGAGAGAGTCGTCTTCGTCGACAATCGAGATACCCGATGGGTTCAGATCTTCCAGTGATCGATGCAGGGATCGTCCCACGGCTTATCCTTGTCGTGCTTTCCCTTGTGTCAAGGTAGAGCTTTGGGGAAGAATCGTCAGAGGTGGTGGAGGAGTCGACGGTATCGTCGGTGGTGGTGGTGGTTGTGGCGATGGTGGAGGAGGTGAGGAGGTGGTGCGGCGGGGAGGGTTGAGGAGGATGTGAGAGAGAGCGCGTGGGAATTGGATTAAATTATATGTTTGAAAATTTTATTTTTATATGTATATTTTTATGAATAATTTTGAATTTTTGTATGTTTTGATTATTTATTATAATATAAATAATATATTTTTATTTGACTATGATTACGACACGATAATATATTTTTAATTATGATAATGAAATTCATCAAAATATTTTTAAAATGTTTCAATTTTTATAGAAATTTTATAAATAACCACCTCAAATCTTAGAAATTTACAAAAAAATCATTTCAAATCTTTATATTTGCAAAAATACTATCCAAATCATATGAAATTTACATAGTATCTGTTGTCGTTAGTGAATCCATCTATTTTAACAATTTTTGATATTTTTTTCTTTTTTCTTTTTTAATATTTTCATATTTATACCAATAATAATGATAATTATAGTTTAAGTGGTTGAATTAGGAAAATTTTAATAGCATAACTAAGATTTGAGAAATAAAAAAGTTGACCAAATTGAAAAAATAATATGAAGACAATAGATTTTCTTACAAATGGATGAAAATGCTAGGTAGATGAATAGATTTAAAAAAAAAAAAGAGTTGTTCAAGATAATGACTTTACTAACGATAACAATTATTTTGAAAATATCATATGATTTGAGTAGCATTTTTGAAAATTTCATATGATTTGAGCAGTGTATTTGAAAATATGAAGATTTGATGTGGTTTTTTATAAATTCCTAAGATTTGAGGTGATTATATGTAAAAATCCCATTTTTATAAAACAGAGGGTATATAACATGCTCCCTCCGTCCCATAAAAATTACAACAATGTGCAATAACGGTATTATTTACTATATATTTTGATACGTTATTTTTTGATATTGAATAATATATTTTGAAAATTTGGTTGGCCCAGACTTATAATATTTAAGTTGAATTTCGTTTCGCGGACGCCTCGCAGCTAAAAAAACTTTTTTCGTCTATGTGCAAACGATGCGATTTTTATGGAATGGATATAGTAAGAGTAAAGGGAATGATATTTATCGCTAATTCTGTACATGTTATGCAACGCTCCGATTTTTCATAACATGTTAATACATAATAATACAAATGACGTCATTGTCGCTGAGTCCCAACACCAGATACGTAAAAATTAATTAACCGATTTAGGTACAGAAATAAATAAAATCCATTTAAACATAAATCAATAATGTTATCTAATACAGCGAAAACTACTCATTTATTACATATTTTACTTAGTTCATAATTACAATACAACAGATACATATTAGCACCATAACCTGTCGTTTCTGGTTCCTGAAAACACAGAGAAAAAAAAAACACAGAAAAATAATAATTGTAAATCATATGAGCTCAATAACGTGTCGGCCCCCTTATCAGGGGTTACACAAGAGAAAAAGGTAAGAAAAAAATGACCACTTATCTCCTTTGTTCCAGCACTCTGGAACTATCATATCAATCCGTCATTCATAATTATCATCTCAAAAACACAATAAAGATAGATAACAGATACCCTCAATGTTATAATTATACCCTTGGCGAGACTTATTCAATTTTATTCATCTTTAGTAAAAGAGATATTCGCGAAAGGAGATTAGTCAAACCGGAGCCCCAGGTCTCCTGCAGTGAGTTTTCCTCATATCAAAACGACCTTACCGAGTCAATGAAAAAATGTCACCACCAAGTTACTGTATAATACAAATAACAGACACAAAACTCTTTGTATTTTATACCACGGACTTATCTCATCAATTATGGATTTACACTCCTTTTACTCACTCATCATTTTTATATCAATAATCAAGGTATAACACAAACACATACATCATCTTATCACGACACACAACAGTTACAGTCAGTATTACGTCAGTCACATTCAGTGTCTACGTTCAAAGATTATAATGCATATTATTATACTCACGGTATATTAATACATATCGTCACACACAATAAATCTAAACGTTACCTTCTTATATCATTTTCCACATACACGTACTCGATTTTTCCTTTATGTGTCAACAAGTAGCGTCTCCAACTCCTATAACATATTAGGATTCACATAATGATATATTTTTTTGTGAATGTTTGTTCACATTATGGAGTTAAACAGATTTATTCGTATTTCGTGAAAAACCGTCATATTAATATTATGAGGTAAAGCTGAGTTTTGTATAAACCTTTGATACTAATTTTGATTGTCCATGATGATGATTTTATATATTGAATATCATTAAAAATATTTGTGAATAATTGAAGTTGTTTTGGGATCAAAAACGATTATTCTCGGTTCACAAGGTTCTAAAACGGTATCCCGACCTCTGGAACGGGTATCCCGGCTTCCCAGCCTTTGGAACGGGTGTCCCACATTCTGTGCAACAGGACGTTGAGACGTATTTAAATTTGTAACTTTTTATATACAATTTCAAAAATTATTCATAAAATTCTACATAAACTAGACTTTATAATCTTTCCAGTGAATCAAAATTTTCATCATAAAATCTTACCAACAATAACAATAAATTAGTTCAAATTTATATTTTTTGTTAGTTCAGATAGTTTCACCTTACTTCACTAATTTGTTCATAACCCTTTACTCTAAATAATTATTTCTAAACTGTTCTGAAAAATAGACTACCATAACTTTCCAATGATATAAGATTTGTCTTATAAATCCTACTATATAATTTCATATCAAGCCAAAAAGTCATCTCTGTAATCAGTTTTTAACAGATTTACATGCCCGTACGTTTTAATCTATATCTTAAAATTTTCAACTCCAAATCATAATTTATTACCTTCATTAGAAATTAAACATGTGAAAATTCAACATATATTAATATCAGAATTTTTACGAAATTTGTAATCAATATGATCACCTTCTCTTGATAACGTCGGCAACACATGCTCCCGATGCGGCACGATTACATCCAGCAAATAGGGTCCTTGAGTTTCCAGCATCTTCATAATCGCAGCTCAAAACTCGGATTTCTTCCTGACAAGAGCAGCCGGTATATCACACGCTTCAGCCAACTTGAGCATGTAGGGGAATACTTTTAAGAGATGAAGGCTGTGTCTTAGTTCTTGTGGATGATAGAGGGGCATTGTTATTGATCAAATTGTGCGAGATTGATGATGACCCGGTGGGGGTAATTTGTATGCTGGAGCAGTCATGATGCCTACCAATAAACGTCGTTCTCATCATGCTGGCTTAAGGGTAAGATTGTGTTTTTTGTGTTGTGAATTTGGTGAAAGTGGTAGTTCGAAGCAAAGTTTTGTGCCCATGGATGGGTAGGAGTTGAGAAGGTTTAGGAAACTTCACAGCAAGGGAACTTTCAGTTCAAGAATGTCGGTCAAATTTCAGGGGTCTTGAAAAGTCTGAGGCTTGTTTACTTGGATATTTCAGGTTTAAGATTTGGTAGGGAGATAATTCTTACATCCGAGACAGTATATTTAGTATATAGACTTTTGTACTTGTATTAATAAATGTCCATATGATATTTGGAATGGCATTTTAGACTACTTAGTAGATTAGAGCCCTAAACTAAGTATTATCGCCACAGTACTGATTAAAACTGAACGTGTTTGGAAACTTTCTCACACTTGCAGCTACAAAATCAGGATAATATATTACAGGACATGATTTGATTACAAGAGTACGCAAACAAATTAACAAAGAATCCTACTCTCTGCTCTCTTTTTCCTTCCAATTTTTTGGATACAGCATATTATTCCCTCTTAACCTCCCCTAATGAGTCTTGTAACTCACAGGCAATCCTTGAGATCAATGCAAGCAGAAATTCCAGCAACTTCATCAACAAACTCTTTCAAGTTCCTATCAGAAGATCCGCCATCACCTGCAGCTTCAACGGCCAACTCCCTCCAGCGCTTCGCCATCATCCTCATCTTGTCGCTGTCCATCACGACCTCCACGCACCTGGTGATCTCCTTCCTCTCCACGATCCCTTCCTCGTTCACGTTCACCCTCACCCCCGTCCTCCACAGGTCCTCGATCATCTTTGCATTCGTGGTCTGGTCCATCCACTGCGGGAACCCCACCATTGGCACACCCGACGCCAGGCTCTCCAACGTTGAGTTCCACCCGCAATGTGTCACGAAGCACCCTATGGCCGGGTGTGATAGTACCTCGACCTGGGAGCACCAGGGGACTATCATCCCCTTCTGTTCAGCCTCATCCATCCAAGTAGGCCTCTCTTGTTCTCCTTCTTTCTCCCTGATCACCCACAGGAATGGCCTCCCGCTGTCCAGCAGCCCGTGCGCCATCTCATCCATCTGTTGCTTGGACAGCACTGATATGCTCCCGAACGAGACATACACAACAGATGCTTTAGGTTTTGTGTTGAGCCACTCGATGTAATTATCCTTAGACTTCTTGAAAAGATCCACACCAGATGATTTATCCGACGGGTCTTTCCCGTCTAGGAATGCTGACGGCAGGAGCGGACCGATGGCAGTAAGGCTATATTCCTCGATTGATTTCATTGCGGCAGGCTCCAGGGCGTCGAATGTGTTGAGGAGAATCCTCGGGTTAGGCTCGCCCTTGAATAGCTCGAACTGCTCCTTCATCCCATCCAGCGCGAAGCTGTAGGGATTGTTTGGAGTCATGAACGAAGGGATGTCGCGCATCCTCATCGTCATTGGCAGTCCCGGTAACTCGATCGATTTCTTAGGGTCACTTCCACATTCCATGATGGCATCACCATATCCATGGAAATAATAGTAATATATATTGAGCATAGCGGCGGGTTGGATCCATAGCAGCGCCGATGGTAGATTATATTTCCTTGCCACTCCAGCCACCCATGGTATCATCAACGTATACACAAGGCACGTAATGGGACGGCCCCCGGCAGAGCTCTTCTCAATGAGCTCGCCGAGAGTCCTAGACCCGTGCTCCTTAAACTTGTTGATGTAGTCATTGGTGTCGCTCTGAGCATCGGTCGACTTGAAACCATCATCGTATCCATCCGAAATGGCCGCGATGGTGATGCCATTTGGGATGGATCCCTTATTCATGCGCTTGTGGGCGGAGATGGCGGCAGCAAAGGTGACCGTGGCGCCTACACGGAGGAGTCGTTTCGCAAACTGGAGGCCGGGATTGATGTGGCTCTGGATCGGGTATGTCACTAGGAGGAAATGTGGCTGCGGGGGAGACATTGTCATCGATTGTGTTACGATGTTGTGAGCTTGGCAGCTGAGTATTCGAGATTATGATTCCTAATCGACTTGGTTGTGCTGGACAAGTGGTCGATGATGTATTCTATGGAGGGGAATGTGGCTATATATATATACGGAAGTGAGTGACGTTTGAGATGAGGTAAAGAGGTCTGTGACAAGAGACATCTTTCTGGCACTCGTCGTGAGCCAATGGGATCACGACGAGTGGAGTTTAATGTACCACAGAGATGGACGTTAGAGGTGATACAATGGAAGTTGTATATGTAATGTATGGTCCTGAGTCTGTTGACAAATTGATAAGGGAAAAGAACGAAACGAAAATGTGTTGACCTCTGGTGTAGTGTCGGGGTCGTGTGTCGATTGTCATGGTCTCGATAACGTAGGTGGTCACTGGTCATGCCATACGCCGTCGTCTCTTTTTTGGGGAAAAAAGACGGTCACAGCAAGAAACACCTGTCAAATTATTACTGACAGTTTTGAATCATATATTTGTTTTTTAAAAAATTGATTTTTAAGATTTTTGAATTTTAAATTTTTTTCCCAAAAAAGTTATTACAGTGAATTTTGTTACTTATAAAAGATTATTGAATGTTATTTGTAACACCAATTCTAATCCCTCTTTTCCCATCACAAAAGTGATATATAGTGTCCCTCTATCTTATAATATCACGATGATTTGGTCCAACTTGTGATGTTATAGATATGGGTTCATGTACTTTTATTAAGGAGTGTTGCGGTATTTTTATGATAGTGTCCTTCGTTGTAACAGTGTGGGCGGATGAAAAATGACTCCTTGATTGATTGAAGTAACCTGTAACCCCATGGTTTATCCATAACCTACAAGGTTAGATCAAGAGAGACGTGATTTCCGGATGTTTTCGGGTGATTTAGAATTCAATTTCTTCTAGTATAGGGCACGATTTTTGGTTATAGCCCTTGATTAAAACACCCAGAACATCTATGCCATTCATTAATCTCGTTATCTATTGTTTGAGCGTCTCCTTGACTCGAAAACTAGACTCAAAGTTATACGAATTTCCGGATACTCCCAACACCTCTCGCGTGTGAACCAAATGCAGCGTTCCAAAGCCCAATACCTAAAGGAAGTTCTTATAAGTCTATCGCATCATTGCCAACGTTCCGAGTATCAAACCTAATCGCGTATCTGGCAACTTTGTCAGTTCGATCGATCATGTTCTTAGGGCTAACTTGTTGAAGACCACCTAGCTCGTGATTTTGTTTCCATTGACATTTCTCTTTAAGTTACAAGACATGCCAGTATTTGATATATTGGCATATGATGAATCATGGATTCATAAGTTTGTAATTTGATGGGTGAATTCAAAGAAAAGGACACTTCAATCATTGTCACAAAGAGCCAAAGGAAAATCTCTTGAAGTTTTTTTTTTTCATCACAGCACAGGCCTCAGAAAATGTCTGCACGGCATTTTGTGGAAGATATATACGGGACCATTAATCACATATGTGATCTATATGTAACTTGTTTCTCTGCCACAATATTGTCATACCAATTTAAATTCACCTTTTTTCGTGATCGATTTTTCTTGTGCCGTAGCTATCACGAGCTCTCTCTGTATACAAGCATATCTGATAAATTCGTAACTTTTGGATGTGAGATATTGGATAACGGGAATTATGCTTGTACTCTAATAACACGCGAACATGTTTTTTGGGGTCTTTAGAAACTAACAATTCCGCTTAAGTAATTAATCTGGGTTGGTCTACTGATGTTTGACTCAACCTTCTTCTTGAAGATCTTGGGTTCGAATCCCACTAGCCTCAAAATCCATGTTGATCACCTTCGTTGACTTCGATCAAAATTTTACCCAAGAACCAAGAACAATAAGATTTGAAGACCAATCAATTATTGGGTATTCACTGACCAAATTGACCTGAGCTTAATGGACTGCCAGCTCACTGCTTCCACCACTAGTCCTACCAGCACCGAGTACACACATGCACGACCATTTGCGTCACGTCATACCCAAGTCGCCTGAGCTAATCATTACATTAGTTTCTCACATTATCCATTTAGACAAGTATCGACCGTTTAATCATTAGTTTCTCACATTAACACTGTAGGGAAATCAAGTCCCAAAAGAAACTCCTTGAAAAACCTCTAATTCACAGAATCATAAATTTTTTGAAGGTATATTTTAAACATATATATGGGAGAAACACTCTTGCTCTTATATCCAAGAAGAATCTCCTTACATAACAATATATTATCTGCAATAGACCTCCCTTGTATTAGAGCTCATTGTGTCAAATCAATTATATGAGGCAATACAAGCTGCAACCTACCAGCAACTAGCTTAGAAATCAGTTTATACATGACAGAACAAGAAAAGATAGGTCGAAAATGAGTCATCTTCTCAGCATGGGAAACCTTAGGAATCAAATCAATGGCAGTTACCATACCCAAAAAAAATTAATGGCAGTTACATTGATCTATCCATTTAGACAAGCAGATTTCTGTCTACCAAAAAAACGAAGAAAATTATAAGCACGTCTCATGAGTTTAAGTACATTATGTAACAATGAATGACAAACTTATAAGCACGTTTTTTTTTTGAATTTTGAGTTTGGTACAGGTCGTGTAATGAAGATTAGGAAGGAACTTGTTTGTGCACCTACACAGTTATGCACATTACTACAACAAAAATTAAGTTTTATTTATTTATTTTTTTAAAAAAATAATCAAATCTAAAATATCTGATAAAGATATAATCTCTCATATTTTCGTTTATTATATTAATTTAGATATGCTAACGTCGTCCACATCTGATTATAAGTTTCTACGTTTACCATAAAACAAAGAAAATTATGAGCGCATATTCTTGAGTTTAGATATATGTAATGAGGGAATAGAAAATTATAAGCATGTCTCGTCAACGAAACTATAAACACGTACATGTTGTAGTCTCATATATGTAGTCTCATATCCATAATAATCCATTGGTCAGAAACATCGATGTGTTTTCTTGCAATACAAAGGAATCACGAGAGTCGAGAAAATTGTTTAGCGTGGTTTAGTCGACTAAGGAAAAACCGTCGGAAGCCCACATCCATGAGAAACTCCAACTTTTTCATAGTCTTTGGGGGGAAATTAAATATCATTATATATGTAGGTTGCATCTCATACGACCAAGGATATCTATTCAAAGAGAGAAATACAACATTTATTTACATCTTCTCATTGACCTAAATCTCCAGAATTTAGGATAATTTCCTACAGGATGAAGTGAACAAGTCGTACATTCATTGAACTCATTATCGAATAATCTGATACTTGTACCCAAAATGGTGGAAGACTAACAACAGTCATCAGCTATAGATAATAAAACAATGAAATGGGCGCAGAGCGTAATTGCTATTTATCGCTATATAATGACAATCATCTTTGCACTGTCGTGTAGAAACTCACTACAGAAAAACGAGTTAAATAAGTTGAAAAATAATTGTTGCTAACATCTTTCTTATCACAACTATTTTGTCGATCGGATGATTGAATATTATACCTTTTAGCTAGCCCCATTATTAAAGCTTAACATATTTGCAAATTGTGAACAAAAAGTGTATGCTATGATTTTGGCAAAAAATCATTCAACAACTTGAAGAACTTGTATGGACCGCAGTTCACCTAGACCAGAGGAAAATCGGTCCAGCCTGTCTAGCTAGATGATTTCACTCTAGCTAGAACCATTTTCATGTCTTTAAGTTGTAGATGAAAGTCTCTACAAATTGAAGCATTATAATGCTCGGTGTTATGTGTGCATCGATTTGCGATCGAGTAACTTCTCTTATACTACCCAAAACGAACTTTTTTTTTCCAATATCGTACATCATCGGTTTCTCTTTCTTCTTCCATCCCAAATTAATTGAAACGTTTTTTTTATCAGTCTCAAAACAAATAAAATATTTTTTTGATAATTTTTTAACATAAAAAGATCAAATCAATCTCATCTGTTACAGTAAATCAATTAATTCATCTTTCAGCTGTTATAGTAAACTTCACTATCATAAAAAAAATTATTTCTTTATCAAAATTCATACAAATTCAACATACACATAAAATCCTGTATCGAATCAAAACGTTTCGATTAAAATTGAAAGGGGGAGTATAACATATATTCTGGGTGCCGTATGATGTTCATTTTAAGGCATTGATATGCAGGAATGGTTGAGCAATGAGCGATGATGTAGAGAAACACAATGTCACGGACGATCATACCTCTGATTTAACGAACCATACATCTGCTACACGTACGATTTACAAAAGCTAGATGTGCGTTCATGCATGGCAAATAATGGGGATCAAACATTGAAATCTGCCTCAAGAATGCAATTCGGGCTCCCACGGAAATGATTGCAAGTTCATGTACTTGTTATCTCTGTCTCATTATTTTTACAAATTGTTTATAATTTTTTTTCATATTTGAAAATTGTTATGTCGTTAGAAATAAAAATAAAAAATAAAAAAATATTATATGATTGAGAATTAAAATTAAAAAAATGATATATATCTAAATTTACATAATGTATATTATAAAATATATGAGACGAAAAGAATATTTTACATGACAAGAAATCTTATGACAAAATTTTATGCATATAATAAGTGCTCTGTGACGAACTTATAATTCTCAATTACCCTTCCCTAATTTTACAATTCGATTGTAGATATTGTTGTGATAAGCGAAAGAGGGATTTTTTTTCTTTGTTGATATTTCTTTCTTTCTTTTTTCCCCAAGAAAAAAAACTTAACGAAACATACCTGTTACTCCCTTCATTTTGAATTATTTATAAAAGATTAAAAAACACATCTATTAAGATGAAATTTGACTAATGTTGTGAAACGGTGAAACATAGTTTTTTTAAAAAAATTATTATAAATAAACGTAATTTTTATTACACCATCAAAATAACAAATAAAATTTATAAAAATATATATTAAATAATATAATAATTATGGGAGTAAAACGACTATATTTTTTCTGAACAAAACTTACAGGCGAAGCACGATTAATTGTATCCCATTTTTCCAGCTCCTCCCACGCCTCGATCGTTTCTTCACTATCTACCTAAAACCCTCGAAACCCATATTGATTATTCATCTCTTCAAAATTCAATTCCGATCTACAGTCTGATCTCCCAGTTTCATCTTTTATTCGAGCCGCAGAATCGAATGCAGACTGCAGAGATCTGAATTTCGCTCACTGTGCTGATTTTGCCGATGTACAAAATCCTGATCCCATTCATTCAATCGATTTCGATTTCGCATAATTTTTTAGGGCTTTTGTTTGCTTGAACAATTGGTTGTAGGTTTTGTTGCATTCCATGAATGTTTATATGAATTCTCCTTATTGTTTTGACTTGTGTTGTTGTTCAATTTTGTTTCGATTGGTTGATTTCGTTTTGATGTTTTCTAGTGGTGCGATCATATTGCCGAACAGCTGAGTGCGTGATCAAAGAATAAATGCCGCTCCGATCAGACGATTTTTAAAAGGAGTTTTTCAAATTTTGGGGTTTAGGGGTGTACTGTATTTTAGGAATTTGGGTATTCAGGTGCGGATCATTGTCTCTGCTTGCTAGGAGTAGTCTTTGCGGAGAGATAATGTTGCTTTAGCATTCTTAGATACCTGATTACGGTCGGGTGAACTCTTCAATTGCTGTATTGATCTCATACTTCTGCCTTTGCCTTTGCCCGCCCTTTCAAGTGTTTGGGCGTTATTAATCCATAATGCTATGTAGCTAACTGGGAAGTCTTGTTGAGAGAAAATCCAATGACATGTCTAGTATTATAGCTGTTTTTTTTCCCGTATTAACTAGCATGGGATGGTCAAGTGGTGTTCGACTCAACCTTCTTCTTGAAGGTCTTGGGTTCGAATCCCACTAGCCTCAAAATCCATGTTGGCCACGCCCGTTGACTTCGGTCAAAGCTTTACCCAATGCTGGTGGGGGGCACCTTGTCAGTGTTCGGGGGATTAGTCAAGATGCGCGCGAGCTGTCCCGGACATTCTCGTCATCAAAAAAAATGTTGACGTGGCATTCTTATTCTATGTGCATTAGGTGCTATAGTATTGAGCACACATTGATGGAAATAAGCTATATTTGCATGTATTTTTGAGAGATTAACAGTGGGAACACTTCACTAGGTTTATATTTGAGTTAATCGATGACTTAGGTTTTCCTTGTATTTTTCTTTTGCATTCAACAGAGGTACTGTGCAAAGGTAAAGATGGTGAAGGTGACAATGCTTGCTCGTGTTACTGATGGTCTTCCGCTTGCTGAGGGATTAGATGATAGCCGTGATGTACCAGATGCTGAACACTATAAGCAACAGATTAAGGCTTTGTTCAAGAACCTCTCGAAGGGCCATAATGAAGCCTCAAGGATGTCTATCGAAACCGGCCCTTATATATTTCAGTATCCTTAAATATTTTTTCATGATTCTCTAGGTTGTTCCCCTAACAAAATTAGATAATAATCTTGCATTCTCTGTTTTGGTTTCACATCAACTGATAGCTTATAAGATCTTGGTTTGGTGCTTTTGTCTGATTACATTGTTGCAGCTTTCCAGCTTTGTCTTTCCAGACTACTCTTATTCCATCATTGCAAAGAAATTTGGTGAAAATTTTGCCTAAGATGGTAGTAAAACTAATTGCTGTGGGTGCATGAGCTGGTTCTTTTAGCCATGGTTGCTTTTGGTCTAGGACATAGTTACCCCATAATTCCCGCAAGGAACTTGATCTTGGGTTTGTTTTTTCTTTTAATCTTCCATACATTTTTCCAGTTAGCTATATTTCGAAGGGTGGTTAGTCCCTCACACTTTTAGGTTTCAAATGATGGATAATAGATTATGTATTCTATTCAAGGTATGGTTGTTTAAAGATCAATGATAAATGATAAGGAGCCTGTAATCATAATAAGACAGTATAGGTCATACACTGGACCATAGGAATCCTTATGGCATGCACAATGATAAGTTTCTGTACTCAGCCATCTAATAGCTTTGGAGCTAATCAAGATGATTAAGTCGCATAGTTCCACCTGAGCAAGGTCTTGTCCTGAATTTCTTCGGATGTTAGCTGTTATTCCGCTTGATGGCATTTTAGGCAAGTCTACTGTTGTCCAGAGTTTCTGGCCTTTCACTTTTTTTGTGGGGCAAAAATTATGGGTAGATGGCAAATGACTAAATGTTTATATGTTTTTTCCTTAAACAATCATCTCCAGCTATATCATTGAGGGACGTGTATGTTACTTGACGATGTGTGATCGTGCTTATCCTAAGAAACTTGCATTTCAATATTTGGAAGACCTCAAAAATGAGTTTGAACGTGTCAATGGAAGTCAGATAGAAACTGCTGCCAGACCATATGCCTTCATTAAATTTGGTGTGTGACCTTTTCACTTCATGATACTATTTTACATTAGTTGCAATAGTTCAATTGTTGCTTTTGATTTCATTTCCCTTCCCTTGTGTTTTAAAGACACATTCATACAGAAAACGAAGAAATTGTACCAGGACACTAGAACTCAGCGTAACATCTCCAAGTTAAATGATGAACTCTATGAAGTCCACCAGATAATGACCCGCAATGTTCAAGAAGTTCTTGGTGTCGGTGAAAAACTGGATCGTAAGTGATTGTTTTCCTTGACCACTTGCCTATTTTTTGCGCCAACTAGTGAAAATTTCCTTCAGACGGATTCATCATGGTTTAAGTCTATTGCAAATCCGTGGCAAGTTAAGTGTCTAGATGTAAAGCTATGGGTGAAAAAGTAACTGCTTGCAGATTTAAGCTGTATGATAGGCTATCATCATAATGGGAAGACTGTCACACCATGGATGGTTTTATATATAAGTATCCGAGTGAGAAGGATGTTAGCAGTTTGATCAAGCTTTTGATGTGATTGCTGCGAATTTACCATTCAAATATTGCACAGTTCCATTATAGCCAATATTAGTTCATTTACAAGCACCATGCAGGCTTATACTTATCAATTCTCTGACCTTATGCATCCCGCGTGCTACAAAATTTGTCTTACTTTCCTTATTGTTCATGTCACAACGAGCTTTCGATTTGCCACAGAAGTTCACTCTAGATATGGGCATTCCTTCTTATTTTAGTCCCTGAAGGCATCAAGACGTTCTCCTTTCAATCATCCTATGTGACTCTGATCTCTTATATGAGGGAAAGGAACAGAATGTGGCATACTTGATGTGGCATAGTTGAAAGGAAAATAATCGCAAGGTATCCTATAATTGTTGATTGTGGAAGCCAGGAAAAGAAAGGGACCTTTTGCATTTTAATTTGCATCCAGTGATAGGAAAGACTTGTACTGGACAGTCCGAGTTAATAGCAATTTGTATGTTTATCCCTTTTCACCTATGCTATGACAGTCACAAGAATGAGCTTTTGTTGAAATCTTATCCTTTTGTTGCTGTGCGGTTTCTGCATTACTTTATTATGTCTTTGTATGATCATTTCCGTTCTTACCTACATGTTACTTATATTGAGTTTCTCATTTGATGTTCCAGAGGTCAGCCAAATGTCAAGCCGGTTGACTTCAGAATCTCGTGTTTATGCTGACAAGGCAAGAGATCTTAATCGGCAGGTCTGTCACATTGGAAGTTTGCACTTCAAATTCTATTGTCCATATTCTTTAGCAGGGGCTCTTTATCTTTCCCCTCCATGTAGTAGAATGGTCTCTGTACCTTTTGGGATTGCATCCATGGAAAAATGATCTCAGAAAAATAGAAGTAATATGGTTAATTACAAAGAAATGTTTTCATATTTTGAAGTTGCTCTTGTGGTTGAATATGCGTGGTCTTTTTTACTGACTTATGCTGCATGAAACACTCGAATGAGGTGCTGTATATCGTATTTAGTGATTGCTGATATGAAACTGAATTTGCTGCAGGCCTTGATCCGAAAATGGGCTCCTGTTGCTATTGTCCTCGGAGTCGTCTTCCTTCTCTTCTGGGTCAAGACAAAGATTTGGTGATTTAACTGCCCAGCTTGAATTCCCAAGGTCGTCTTTGCAAACCGAACGACATTTCTGTTGCTGAAGCACATGAGCTACTTTTTGAGAGCTATTCCAAGTCTCTATATGTTGATGATTTTGTTGTTTCCATGTAACAAGTAGGTTGTTATAGACCCCATCAAATTACATTATACAGGGGGCTCTCATTCGCGGCCTGACCACCAGAGTTCTTCAAACACCAGATCGTGGATTTAACAATGAGGGAACCCAAGAAATTGTGGATTATATGTTTTCGAACCGTAGAGGGGTCATTTCTTTGCCTCTGCACTTCAAATTGTCGCTTTTGACGTATGATCGGTGGATTTGTTAAAATTAGTCCATGCTTAGACTATTG
Organism: Drosera spatulata; assembly: GCA_035668315.1. NCBI lineage: Eukaryota > Viridiplantae > Streptophyta > Magnoliopsida > Caryophyllales > Droseraceae > Drosera > Drosera spatulata. Next base: position 23,599 of record JAOVYX010014925.1, on the reverse strand, counting down.
GTCCCGGGATCGACACTAATCTGCTTATATAACACCATGCATTATTAAATTTGTCCATGCGGAGCAATAGGATAGGAGTAATAATCGATGTTTTCAAACTGGATTAAAAATTTGGTACCAAACCTACCCAAGGTGCATCTACTAATGCAACATGATTAATGAATAATAATTCATGATGACGGCTAGACTTTTATTAGCTTTAGTAGCATCGGTACAGTTCAGAAGTTCAGATTACACTCCATTTCTTTTCTACTTAATCACTGTCGATGACAATCTTAACTTTTTTACTAGGATCGTATGTTCCAAATATACACATTATTTTGGTGAGTTTCGTCCTATCATTATATGATACCTGGAAATTTGAGATTTGGATGCATGGCGATGTGCATAACTTAAGCTATGTTCCATGTCACGAATTGTATGATCGTCCAAATAACTCATTTACGTGACGAAAAGAGTAGATAAATGTTACTGCCATAGTCAATAAAACGCATGATAGAAAGATTGTTACAGAAGAGAACAAAAGAATAAGAAGGTGGGTGAATGGCGGTGCGAGCATCACTTGAAGTTAAAGCAAGGCAATGCCATTTTGGTTCCCCACGATAATCCTACCAAGATCATGAAAGATTTTTACCATGGATGGTATCATGTATTTTTTTTCATTTTAATTTAATTATAATATTTCATAATTTAAATTTAATTATAATATTTTTATTTTTTATTTAATAATAAATTTATATTAATATAATCAAATTATCCCGTCATTTTTTCCTCTTTCTCTCCCATTCTTTTTCTTAAACCCCACTACATTCTATTATTATTAAAAAAGAAAAATCTTTTTTTATCAAATTTCATATAAATTCAACATCCATAAAACTACGTATTGAATCAAACCATTATAATTAAATTGAACGGTGATAATATCATGTGTCATGTGAAAAATATCATATCGAGTTGATTCTCATCTCATATTCCACTCAACAACAAAGAATACACTACATATGTCTCCCGCTACACGAAGGATAAGAATGAACCTATTCGGAAAAAAACCAAATGAACTTAATCCTCGAAAGATTAGTATCATACAAGGTAAGAAGTTCCGTCACATTTACATGACATCAAGTAAAGCTTTTCTAAGATTTCTTATCGACTCCAAGCCTCCACTATAAGGTAGACCAAAATAAAGATCACTTTTATTAATAAATTACTTGACAGAATTTACTATATTTATATCAATTTTTTAAAATTGAGCTCTACTGTAACGCTACGCCATCGCATGGCATGCCCGGTGAGACGATGGTCACAGAAAAAAGGGGCTCCTCTCCATAAACAAATCGCACATGAAATTGATTGAGAGTGCATTCACTGTCTCATTCAGTACACTAACCAACTCTTTTCAACAGAAAGCCAATCCTGATTCCTGTTCCTTTCTCCCCTCTCTTCTATCATAATTCACGTTCACATTCACAGTCAGACTGCTATTCTCATTCATCCAACGCCCGTCATTCCCCTCAGTTGTTGCCTCCACCAACTTCACTCTTTGACCAACAAACATGGAGAATCCAGTTACTAGAAAGCCCAATTCATCAGGTTCGTGCCCCATTTTGGTCCTTTTAGTTTACCTTCATCTGGGTTTTCTCTGGGTTGAGAATCTGTGTGTTTTGCTTGCGGGTGTGTTTGTTTTGGGTGTTTTTGAAGTTATGAAATGGCTATGTGTTGTTTTTGGTGTTTGGATTTTGGATTCGAGGTGAAGCGATGAGAGTTTTTATGCTTGATGATGTTTGGTTGATGCTTGTTTATGGGATGAAGGGCATGTTTGTCACAAATGTGGGAACTGTTTTTGTGTGTGTTTTGAGGGTTGTTGATTTGGGTTGATGAAATCATGAATTGGGTATGTGTTATTTCGATGATTGGAGTTTGGATTAGAGATGAAGCAATGAGGGTTTTGATTTGATGCTTGATGTTTCATTGATTGTTTAGGGCATGAGGGACATGTGTGTCACAAATGTGGGTGGGTATACCCAAACCCTCACCCGAGCGCGAAGCACAGGAGGGCTCACAAGCGGATTTGTGGCACCATTGAAGGGTTTAAGCATGGGAATGCTGATGAGAAGAAGACCCATTTGGATGGATGTGATGACAAGAAGCAACCGGTTGAGGAACCGCAGCCTCAACCCCCGATTCCAAGTGAGACATCGTTGATTGTCAGTTTTGGTTTAGTTTGGTTCGTTTTGTTGATTGTAGGGACTGAGTTTGTGTTATGGGTTCGTTGCAGGTGTGAAAATGGGAGAGAGTCGGGCTAGCAGCAGGAGTGGTAGTGGATTTGGTAGTATGTCGTCGGCTAGATCGGAGGATGACGTGTTTGCTGATGCGGCTACAGATTTCGGTGATAGTCCAGGGGTCGGTGAGTTCAGTGATGCCATCAAGGAGCCCCTGACAGTGTCGAAGAAGATATCTGGAGATATTGTTTCAGACGTGAATCTCACTTTGGTAGATGCTAGTGCTGGTGAGCATGCCTTTTGTCATTGATTCGTGCTTGATTCGTTGTGATGATTGATTGAGTTGGTCATTATGCAATGGGTTAACTGGGTGGTATTTGTGTAGCTTAGTGCTTGTTGGGTATTGAATCGGGCTGTTAGTCGTTCTGATGCTTGTTTTTGGAAAATTAGTACATCACTGAATTGGCACCAGAGGTTTGAATTAAGCATTATGCTCCGAGGTAGATGGCCTCATGTTACTATCATAGAACTCGATCCACTTGAGTTTTTTCCCTTGCATTGATTCTGGACTAGTAGAAAAGTACAATAGTAAGACGGTTTAGAATATATATCTTCTCAAATTCTCAATATGAACTGTTGCTACACATGAACTTCATTTTTAGTAGGTGTTGTGAGCAATCTATAGCTAGTTGAAGTGGCTACCTCTAGAACCAGATGTATCATATGGCTTATTATATCACTATTTAATTTGGATTCAGCCAGAGTTGGAAACCATAATATCTTGGCTTGTCATGTTTCAAAGTTCTTTCGTAGAATGAAGTTGTTAGATTACTGCCATCTCAAAAGTGACTCGTCTATGTGCTAACTTATTGTAGATCTTGCTGTGCTGAACAGATGCAGGTAGCACAGTTGACTATCACCATGAGACAACTGCAATTGCAAGTGCTGCTTTAGACACTGGAACACGAGAGGTGACACTTGGTGAAAACGTTGCAGCGTCTTCTGTAGTTTCAACTGAGCCAGATATTGATCCAAAGGAAATAGATCAGGTAGAGACATCCACTGTGCCAGATTCACATCTAAAGGAAACTGTTGAGATAAATGCATCTGGTACGCTTGATGCTGATGCAAATATTATTGAGCTAAATCCCTGTGTGAATGACCCTGAACCTGAAACCTTGTCCCCTGGAGATGCTCCAGAAGTATACGGAACTGTTGGAGAAAAGGCGAGTGGAGAAACTTCAGGCTTAGCAGGTGTAACCAGAGAGATGACAAGATGTGACTCAAATGCTGTAGTTAGTTCCATTGAGGAAAGCGGTTCTGCAATAAAAACAAGTTCTCTCCCGGAGGATGGAAGTGGTGAAGCTGATGTATCTGTTGAGATGACTGAGAAGAGTGATAAAATTACTGGAGATGACAGCGTGGACTTCCATGTCTTAAAGGTTCCTGAGGATTTACCTTTGAGAGAAGAGCTCGAGAATCTAGGGGAGTTTAAGGATTACGAACCCATAAAGCTTTGCATCTCTTCTAACCTTGATGCTTCACAAGCAATTGGGTTACAATTCAGAGAAGATGATGCTATGGTGCAGAGTCAGTCTGCTGTTCAATACAACGAGCCAGGTGAAAGTACAGTAGGTCGAAAAGATGAATTCGCGAACGATGTTCCTTTGTTGGAGTATACCGAGGCAGATGATGGCCTCAAGCCTATTGTAGAAGGATTGCCTGCAGCATCGTCATCTCAAGAATCTGAAACAAAGGAAGATGAGGTTTCAAACATGAGCCAGCCATGTGAAAGTACATCACAGACTGTTATGCCCAGAGGGGCTGAACTTGTTAGTGATAACATAGGAGTTCACTCAGTCAGAGAACATGATAGTAATGAAGATGCTGAAAGTGATGAAGCTATCGAAGCTGCAAATAGCAATGTTGCTGTTGATGCATCGAAAGTGAATTTGGCTGTTCCCATATCTTCTGAATCATTTGACGCTACTGAAGCCCAAGTTAACCAAACAAGTAATGTAATTGGGCATGGTGATGAACATCGCTACAAAAATCCTAGCGCTGCAAATGTTGATTCCAGCAGACAGGAAATGGAAGTTGGAGAAGTAGAGAGAGGTGATGCTTCTCTTGCTGGAAATTCAACTGAACCTGCATTGGTTTCCTCTGTATCTCATAATGAGACATACATTCAACAAGAACTTGAGGCCATACCTGAAAGCATTCCTCTCGTGCAAACCATCAGCTTGCGTGAAGATGGCGGCGATGCGCATGAATGTGAAAATGCTGGTGCTAGGATTCTTGGATCCAATAGTCAGGAACTGAAGAGTGGAGAGGAAGAGTTCCTGGATGAAATAAACACTCGAAAGTTACCTGTGCCTGCTGTCACCACTGCAATATCTGAATCCCATGACGAGGGAGATGAGGTAATAGGTGTCAACTCACACCAGAAGCACATTGCATCCGAGAATTTCTCGAACCATGTTACTCTCAGTAATGTGTTGGAAAATCGTTCACACCCGAAGGACCTCGTGGGTACTCAAGATGGTGTAGAAAACGTGTATAGCTCAGATGACAAAGTGGTTGGGGCAGAAAACGTTTCTCCCTTTGACACGAGCTATGTCCTGCATGGAGGTATTAACGTTTTAGGTGATGCGACTCCCATCTCAAGCAGTTGTGCTGGTCTGGATTCAACTCCTGGAACAACTGGTAACCATGGTGAGGAAGTTCTTGGAGATGGAGTAGGTATTCTTCAAAGTGCAACTGTTGAAGGAAGCTGCGCCAAAGAATCGTCCCATGATGTATCTGGTGTTCCAAATAAATCTCTGCAAGCAGACATTGATGATGATGGTGTTGCACCAGCGATTGATGGGCTGGTTGATTGCAGCAGCCAAACTGATAGCCTTGAAGCCAACTGGGGATCCATTTCAGGTACCTTTTTTTTTTTTTTTATGGGAACTTATTTTTATACACAAATAACCTAGTCGAAGTCCTTTGTCTTAGGCAATGTCAAAAGCCATGAGTTTAAGCCGATAGGTAATTTTAGGTAATTTGGACCCCTGGAGTACTGTATTGGTTGTCAAACTTCAGTGTGCATTTCTGTGCTTAAAGATCGTGCATTATCTGAATTGCTACTTTCCGGCTGACTTCATCTGTTTTCTACTGTGCAAGACATGTTTACCTAGACAAGGGCTTCGCATGTTAGTCCATATCTCCAAGAGTTTAAACGACTGAGCATGGTTATATAAAAGCCTGAGGTTCCGACAATACTGGATACACTCTTTCTTAACCTTATCGTATCATCAGCAAATGAAAACTTCTGTCTTTCTAGTTATCTTGGTTAGAGCCATCTTGGCGAGTATCTACTACTCTCTTTTCTTGACCTTGTGACACTTATCACGAGCCAGTGACCGTGGTTGTGAGTATGATTTATTGGCCAGTTTCACCATAGTAGGGGACTGCTACTTGTTTTGTGTACTCTTTAACTTATGTAGAAAAGGCCACGAGTTTAGATTATTTATTTGCCCATTGCTCCTAGACTAAAGTGCATACGGTAAACTTATCGCCACATTTATTGATTGTTTCTGATTGATGGAACGCTGCTTTCTACTTTCACTGATGCTCTAACTCCTGCAGACATGGAAGCCATTCTGTCAAGCGACTCTCGTGCAACAACAGAAAAGCAGGCAGGATCTTTGGAGCCAAGTATGCCAGTGGTTCAGCAAATTGATAAGCCAGAGATCCTTGATCCACCGTCTTTCATGAAACTGGTTGAGCCCATGATCAGGGGCGTTAGAAGTGAAGAAGCATCTGAAATCCAGACCTCGAAAGCCCCCGCAAATGACGGCTCGCTTCAGGGTGGTTGGTTTCCATCAGTTTCTTATGGAACGAGCGAGTCACCGGGTAGAAAGAGGAACGAAGAGATTATCACAAAGGTGACTAACTGGAGTACCAGTAAGCAGCAACACACTGCTCTTAAAAGCCTGCTTGGAGAGGCACATAATAGCAGCAAAGAGAACCCACCAAGTCCGAAAGAGAGAGATGCAATCCCAGCGATGAAAACTGGCGACCTGGGGACGAACGCCCTGGGCACCAGGCAGCAGCAGACCATCAGTGAAGCTGTTGAAGCGGCTGCAGCAAAGGAATGGGACTCTCCAGCAAGGTATCCAACAAATACCAAGAGAGGGAAGGACAAGACCAAGAGTCGATCATATTGGTCGCCTTTCGTCTGTTGCTCATCCGTACAATCAAGCTAGTTTTTCGAGCTAATGGAAGAAAGACATCAAGGTTTTCAGGTCAATTCGATTAGGCTCCAGCTCTGCAACTTCTCCCAGGCTGTGACCTGTGAACTTTGCACAGCATATGGATGTTCATATCACATTGCATCTATTGTAGATGTCCGGCCTTGCAGATCGTAGAAATCCCGACTCTTATGTGCTTGTTTAGATGAATGTGGTTGACGTATACTGGTATTATATGCTCATATTGCTATGACATAGATTAATTTCCCAGGCGTTCAGGTTACTTAGTATGATAGTGATTACAGTACTTATATACGTTCGATATATTCCATGGAAACACCCTTTGTTCACATATGGTACATCCAGAAAACGGAGTTCTCATGCGAAGTGTTGCGAAATGAACTCGTACTCTTGGATCTCTATAAAAATGTTATGCTTTTATTATGGTTTAAAATAAATCAAAAGCATCACAATTTTTCACTACATTTTAATCATTTGATTGGAATGGGCGAAAGGAAGTAATCATTTCCAAGGGAATCCAAGGCGAAAACCTGATCAAGACTCAATTCACACCGAACAGCCAAAGAGAAGATTGAACATCAGACATGAGGAAAATGAAGGCATACTCCGATCGGCCATGACCAAAAGAATGCAAGGTACAACTTTCAATGCAATCAAAACTCTTTCGACAATTCAATTAAGAAACTCACCCGGCGACACAGCAACGAGAACCATATCCCAACTTTGGATCTGACCATGACACGATGGGTATGAAAGGAAGAATGCAACGTTAAGTTTCCTAAACATTGTGACCTCACTGCAGACTGAATTACGTCGTTTTCATACAAAAATAGAGATAACGTTCTTCTATGACTGACCGGAGACATTTGGAAAGAACGACGTTGAAATGTTGTCCACTCCACGCCTCCTGCCTTCCCAAGTAAAATACTGTCCTCCAAAACATTGTAAACATTTCCTATCTTTCATGTACAAACTCAAAAACAACTCCTTTCTGGTTTACCTCTCTGATTATTAATTTGAACATAATCTCCTGACTCTCTTCAAAAGAATCACGGTCTTGCTCCCATTAATTCTTTCCGAGGGCACTGCTTGCACACAAATGCTCACTCTGTGACGGGATGAGGTACGAACAAGGCAAGAAAAACCTGGATAAAGTCGGATGCAGGAGCTAATTTCTTTCACTATGCTTGCTTAGGATTGCACCGCTAATTTCTGAAGATGCTCAAAGAACACTTGGAGGCTGACATCGTCGGTGAAAATGATATCTGACCCGGCTCCTATCTCCGGAGCATTGTTGTAGGTGGCTGAAGGGTTCAACTTGGCCAATAAAAATCTTGCCTGCTCAAAATGGAAAGGGTCAGGAGAAGTCGAGGTTTTCGCTAGTATATGAGACTGAACAAAGTATTGCAGGTTTCTCTATAATTCATCAAAGTCTCAGACACAAATGAAAAGAAAACAGGATAATCAAGGAGTATAGCCATTGCACCTGAACTTCAAAATTTCGGAGAAGTGGGTTGTTTTTCAGCATCCTTTTAATCAGATTACCCAATGTTGCTTTAAGCAATTTTTTTTATTAGCTAAGCCGCAAAGTAGTAAGTTATTTTAACTTGCGGGGATATGAGAACTAAATATAGCTTATCTTGCATATTAGAGATTAAGCAGAATATAGCAACTAAAAATTAACAAACTTCTAACCAACAGAAACTAATTTTTTTTAAACAAGCATCATATCATATGCCACTAACCTGAGAACCATGCTGATCACACACCACTAGTCTCGGGACAGGAAAGCGCTCTCGGATGATCATTTGGGCCTCATCTTGTGGAGCTTGCAACAGTTGTGCAAATGGCTGAAAGTATGAATATTATCAACATAGATTTCAAGATAATATCACACAAGAAAAAATTGATCAGGAGCACTTTACAAAATGATAATTTATACTAAGAAAATAAAATTGTAAAAAAATTGTAAAATTATGATTAGGGAGTCAAAAGATGATACTCACTAGTCAATACTCATTGAAGGGTAGAACAAAGCAGCATTTGAAATTTAAGAGCACCACAAATGCACCAGAGTGCTAACAGGGAAGTTCCCAACAGATTTCACTAGAAAACAGAACTGGCAACTGTATTTTTTGGAACTTGGAACCACAAGCGTAACAGAAAAGAGAAGACAAATGAAGCTAGATATATGACATGGTTGACCAGCTCTAACTGTTTACAAAGTGAAATTGCTACTGGTGACGCTAATAAATCTCTCAAGGGTACATGAAACCAGACAGACACAAAGAGAAGCAAGAAGTACACACCGCATGTTCAGGTTGATTTTGATAGCCCATGTTTCGCCACTGAGCTACTGTCATTCCATGGAAAATAACTACACTGAAATATGCATCCAGCAGTAGTATCCGGTCCATTGCTATAGAAGACACATCCAGTAATACAGGAGAAGGTGGAGAATTGAATGAAAATGATATTAAAGAAGGCTGAATCATGCCAACGGCATTCATAATGCTTTCCCGGTTCAATAACATGCGAAAATAAGCCGTTTCATCAGGACTGTTATTGAATACCTGGTGCATAGCAACAACATAAAATTAGAGATGAACAAGCGAGAAAAGGCATGTTGCCACTTTGCCAGAATGTTGTGCTGATTACCTGCACAAACTGTGACCTCCGTAGATTAAACATAAATTGAGGAAACAATGAAAAAGAAGGATTCAATGTGAGAGATGCTGGATCGTCTTTCCGGTAGTCCCCAAATTTGGAGCAAAGGCGTATAAGATTCCGATCCAACCACCGTGTGGCATCAAAACCTTCCTATAAATGGAAAATCAATCAATAGAAAAGAATTAAAAGGTGATGCACTATGAATGTTGATGAGGTCCTTTCTGTTGGTATTCAATTTATACAGGCTACAGTGGAAAGCCAACAAACAGCCAATTCAGATCTCAGAATTTCAGATAGAAAGTGAAACACAATGTACCTCCAACTCCATCTTGTGAGAGCATAATCTAGCCATGACTACAGCAGCGGTCTCTTGATCAAAACCTTGTACTAATTCCTATACATCAGAAAATTACCATGTAAATGTACGATACCATCAACTACAAATCACAGGTTGAAGTTTCAAAACTTTGATAGAGAGAACTTAAAAAATTCAGAAGGACATATGAAGAACAGCTGAGGACCCTTAAGTTCTACTGCCTATTAAAAGACCATAACAGCAACTTTTCCTACTGAGCAACATTAATCGTTCTGTATATGTAAAAACTAGGAAAGAAGGCCTTCAATCTCCATTTTTTTTTCAAGTTAAACAGAAATGCAGTTCCACCATGAAACAATGCGAAATCCAATGTGTCAATGACATGGAAAACAAGAAGCTTTTAACTACGATGAATGGAAGAACATCAGGGGATCCTCATTATATACATCATGTCCTGACATCTACTCGAAATGGCATTTGAGTCAGGGAGAGGGAAGAAGCTCCAGCGGAAGAGAAGTTTGAGTAATCAAATCCTTAGTCCACAGCAAAAGATCATTAATTTTACTTTTAAAAAAAAAAACTCATACACTTAAATGAAAGATCGAACACTGTTTTTTCCTTGACAACTTTTCCTGCCCAATTGAGTGGAAAAAAATGTAGCAGCATAAGACATCCATCACCATTCACTAAAGGATACAACATCCATCTGCATATTGAACACACAGACAATACCAAAATACAAGAGAAAGCGAGAGGCCAAGTAAAATCCATAAGCACATGACATATGGTAAGCCTGCAGATCAATTTTTCTTCCACTAAAGAGATCAATTTCTTTTATCACTCATTGCCCCAAAAGATTATACGTCTTTTATTTTAGTCCGCCCCACAAAAATGAAAGCATTAGCATGATTGAGAACTTTATATTCACACATGCCAAATTACCTTACCATTAGTACTTTATATTACATCATCTAACCTAGCTACACCACTTTTCTCCCTTAATTTTCACTCTTCTATCTCCCATTTTCAAGGGACATATTGGCATTGGTAACTGTTAAACAATTCAACACACAAGAATTCATGCTCTCAAATCCTAATTGTAATTTTTTCTCGGATGGAGGGAGTGCTATACAAGATATTTTCCTGAATTCCTAATGCATTACACATACAATCCCACAGCATACAGTGAGAAGGAATAAGCAAATCACCTCTGAACCAATATCACTCTCTACCCATCTTCTGGTGACGGTTGTAACACGAAGAAAAGTTTGGCCATCAGGAGTTTGATAACTGCATTAGAAATCAAAGCACATTAGAAATCAAAGCATGTAAGTTCAAATAAAACACAGGCTAATGTCATGAAAGAATTTGTTTTCAAAATACTACTACTTGATACAATGCCATCAACTATAAAAGAGTGGAAGTACCTGGTGAGGAACTGCAAGTACAATTGTGGATTTACATTTCCAGGGAGATTTGGGCGCTCGGTTGCCGAGATGTCAAAATAAACAGTCAGGCAAGTAGTTTTATCAAGACTACACATCTTCCAGGATGTAGTATTTCCCTGGCCGATGACCACATCAGCCACAGTAGATCCTTTCTGCAAGGAAGTAATTAATCGCATCATAAGATGTCAGTCTTCAGTTAAGATCTGCCCCAATTCCATAGGCAAAATCTTTTAAATTGGTTCAACTAAGTCGATGAGAAGACACTGCTATTAGAAAACATGCAAACCCAAAATTGCTAAGTAGCATCAAGGGGACCATAATCCATGGATCGACTTATCCATGAAAAAAGAGCTCTTCGTATTCAGACCTTCTCCAAGGATGTGCAAGGCCCAAGGATACCCTGAATTTTTATGTCCTTTGAACAATGGATTTCAAGTGTGCCACTGCAAAAGAGAAAAGATACAAATGCGTCAAGCAGCAAGAAGCAAGGAAACAGATTCTATACACCTCAAAAGGAAGAGAGAAGAGAAACAACACAACCTATCACATCACTCACATACTTATGTATGGATATCAGCTATCACCATCCATTGCTTACCCCAGCTAGCATTTACCATGTAAGAAGAGCTACTACTGATGAACTAATCAAGAAATAGATATGTTGTCATGCTCATCTGTAGGTAACCCTGAAATAGGTTCTAGTGCTTAACCACAGGGAAATAAAAGAAGTATATCCTCTACAAATAACAGCTTTTCTTGAAAATCAAAAGGAACAAGGTACAATGAGATCCATGGCTGAAGAAAATGCACCACAGAACATACAACTTGACATCGACAACTTACTTATAGCACAGACCAAGAGATTGTTCAGCTTCATCAAAAAGACGTTTGAATGAATTTTTAAACACAGAATGACCAAAACTCTCGGCCAATACAACAAGGCCACCCGTCTTTTCAACAGCAAGCTTCATCTCGGCAACTCCAACCTAATAAAACAGTGCACCCAGGTCAGGCTCTCTGATGCAAAAGTGACTTATGCTCACAGCGGAAAATAAAATAGCACCACCATCTTGCAATCAGAAGCCGGAAGGGAATGCATCTCAGAAGTGAAAAAGTGCGTTCAACTCAATATAAAAGCATCCTTCCCTGACTATACTAATGTGAGCGTGATATTCACTAACCTGATCCAGTGCCGAAGCAAAAAGATCCAAGACGTGACCTTGACTGACCAACTGCTTTGAAAGCCCATCATAGAACTTCACTGCTTTATGAAAATAAGGTGCTGCATCCTTATCCAGATCTTTATGAGATCTCACAGGCTCAGATAAAACTTTTGATACAATCTGTAAGAAGATTGAAAGGAAACATAAACGCATGAGTACACAATCACCAGAGCATCATCCATTGCACCTCATTGGTAATGGAGGGAGGAAATACTCAAACCACTAGAAACTTGAGAGCATTTAAAGAACATAGAGGTGAAAAGGTCTAAACTCAAGAATACAAGCATCAAAGTTCTTCACAAATGATTTACAAGCAGTCACTAATCAGGGTCACAGGAAAGATAAGATCTCGTATGTTTATCAGTGCCAATGTAGAGTAGCAAGATTGTTTCCACCTCGCCCACCAAAATGACCATTTTTTACCACCAATATATGTGTACGTTTGGCATAACACATAATGCATCATGCAAACTACACAAACACAAAACCAGACAACAATGTATCGGTATGATCAACAAGAGCCACTTAAGCAGCTGCAAGCTGAGGTTTCTCCCAAAGAAGAACATGAGCCAGTCAGTCCCCTCCTCCTAGCATAATGAAACAAAGCAAACACAAGACATTGAAGATGGATCGAAAGGTACGCACCACTCCTGGTCCTTCTGTGCAAGGACCTCCTACTAGAGCAATGATCCTAGCCCTAGTCCCAGGCAAGCATGCACCCACCAAGCCCGCAGCAACACTCAATGCCACACATGTGCACCGCAATGCCCTGTTACCCGGAGGAACTTGCCACTGATCTGTTGGTAGCTCATCCAGCAACTGCGCTTTCAATAAAACAAAACCATCACTACAAGTGCAAGCCTTGCAGTCCAAACAAACAAGTCTAGCTTCACAATTCTTGAACACCCGTGTGCCAATTTTCCATTCAGCACCTAAACTAAACTCTAAACTAGATTTTGCCTAGCATATCGACACCACCACTCACCGAATTGAGCGTGTATTCACATTCAGACGCCGTCAACAAGAACCGATCAACACCACTCCCTCCTCCTCCTCCACCACCACTCACAAAGCCATTCTGCCCCAACGCACCTCCCCCTCTCTGGTACCCAGCCCCGACTCTCCTCTCGCCACTCAACCCAAGCTGCTCCATCACCTTCTCCTTACTCACCTCCTTCTCCCCTCTAAACACATACACCTTAGACATCCCCTCGAACCCCAACTCGTGCACATGAACCTGCGTCCCAAACGTAACAAACCCGACCCTAACATCGTCCCCCAACAACCCGATCGCCCTCTTCAACTCCGATTTCGCAAACCCTAATTCCTCCTCAATCATACACGTATCCAACACAAACACATAAACCGATCCCAATCCATCACGCCCACCACCACTCCCATTATCCAACGTATACTGAATCGTACTACATTGAGGATACAACTCGGCAGGCACATTCGATTCCGATATCCCGGCATAATGCGGGGGGAAGTGATTACGCTGGAGGCAGAAGGGGCAGATCCAGAGCTTGGAGGGGAAATCGACCTGAGAAAAGGGGCTGAGTGCGGCGACGCAGGTCTTGCACCAGAGCGGCGGGTAAGGGACCGTGATGAGGTCTTGGTGGGGACGGAGCGGGGCGATCGAGGCCGCGATCGGGATCACGCATTTCGAGGATTCGAGTTTGGTTCGAGGCCATGTGTTCCAGGTCATTCGAACGCCGTCGATGCCGGAATCGGGATCGGATGGTGGTGGTGGGAGGTACTCCGCCGCAGCCGCCGCCGCCATGGATTTGTGGGATTCGAGTTTGGGGAAAATAGGGTTTTGGGTCGATGAAGGTGAGTGGTGATCACTGGAATTGGGGAAAGGGAATTAGGAAGTGGGGATTCCCGATTGAATCTGGTGGTCTAAGGCCAACCTAACCAAACACGAACACAATTGACGACGGACGAGGACGTTTTGATGATGCGATTCAACCAATCACACGTCAAGATGTTTATGTACCGGTCATATACGCATTTTTATTTTTATTTTTATGTAGAGCATTTGTGATCTCATGTGCAAGAAAGGATTGGCCATAGAGAGACTCTGATCTCATAATTAAGAAAAAAAAAAACTTATCAACAAATCAATTTCGTTTCATAAAAATGAGTTTATGATTAAATATAAACAATTTTTGTAACTAGTTAAATTCAAAAGTTTCTTTTAGAAAAAAAAAACTAAATCCAAAGGTAAAGATTTTAGGTTTGATGGTTACTGTATTTTTTTTATTTTTTTTGGATTTGGTTTTAAATTTGAAAAAAAAAAACACAAAATTTAAATAGTGATCGTTATATTGTCTTTATTCATAACTAAATTTATTTGTTGTTAGTCACAAATTCGACAAACCCATATTGTTATATGTCCTAAAATATCAACAACACTATACATTGTTTATTTGTGCAACGGACATGACAAAACAATAAAAAATTGTTTGATATAACATGGAAGTTCGCCAGAATGTCATTCTTTAAAATGTAGCCCTTTTTTGTGGGATAGAGCATTTTTTGATAAATTGATTATGTACTGTTTAATATCTTTTTTAACAAGAATAAAACTGTGCATAGATGTTATTCTATTCATAGTTTATGATTAATGAAAAATGACTCTTTGTATAAACTTCTTTATCAGATCTTCTATGTAAGTCATTCTCGAACTACGGATACTTTGTAGTAGAACCACTTTTCGTGGTGGCTATGTTTGTACCAAGTGAGGATCAGATGTACAAGTATGTCTATACCATTCGTATATCATAAAATACTACAGTACTATTTTGGTTTTCCAACAGCTTCAAGTGGAATCAAGTACATCATATTATCCAAACCAATCTAAACTTTAATGTCAGGGACTCAGGGGCATGGTGTTTCATCAATAATTCAATTATAGAAAGTCATATTCAACGAGATTTTAAGTTATTTCACAATTAAACTCAAATGTCGCAGTCGAACTACAATATGCCACACCATGTTCGCAAACGACTAAATTCGAGATTTCATACGAGCATTATGCGCCAAGGATAAAAATTACTCAGAACATATCAGTGAAGCAACACGAACGGTAAACTCTCTAGTTTCTAGCATCATAAAACTTCAGCGATCTTGCGCAAATGAGATCAAACTATTCAAGCAGCTCCAGCACCCTTGCCCTTCTTCCTCTGAAGCTTCTTCGTATAGAACTCCAGCTCCTTGCCTTCCAAAATGTACCTATTAAAACCAGGAAAAAAAGTTAGAACCTCGACTCGGATTATCGACCAAAACTTGTTTGTACTAGCCCCTGAACTCACCCATCAGCTCGACCACATTGCCCCGGCCTTGAAGAAATACAGGCTAGGAGCCTGCCGCCTGCGAACTGCTCTTCGATGTGTGGATCTAACTGATGACCTTCCCTGCGCTTGTCCAGCTTCCTCAGCACATGATTGCTCTTCTTTGTTTCTTCAGTAGCAGCTTCGCCTTCCTGTACACAAACAAGTTACAAATTCAATACATATATATATGCCCAATAGCTTACTAGGGAAGTTGATGATGGCAAACCTATCTTTGATTAGTAAGAACTCAAGACCATCGGGTAGCATTATAAGTTATAGAACTTACCTCTGAGGTTTCCTTCTTAGCTGCTGCTTTTTTCTTCCTCCCAATTTCGACACCATAGTGCTGAAGATACCACTGCTTGAATGGCGCTGCATCGACCTGAATAATAGCACTTTTAACCAAGGTTTGTGTTCTCACGAGCTCATTGTTGGAGGCATTGTAGACCACATCAAGGATACGGGTCTTCCGAGTTACAGCTTCAGTTCCCCATGAGTAGTTCCCGGAGTCCAATCTAAGAGCCCTCCACTTCACATTGCCTCCTCTGACACGGACTCTCCTAACGGTCTTGTTGCTTGAGAGCTTTGTATTTGCAGGTTGCCTTCCGAGTTCATACCTGTCATCAAAATTGGGATAAGAACATAAGTGAAATCACAATTGAAGTAAGGCCACTTGATACCAATCAGCCAGCAGAATTAGACTTGCAAACTAGGAGTCATATTCTACCAATACACTCATTTACATCCATTTTTCTTCGCAACCCCACTTTCCACGAGTCTTCTAAGTCGTCTTTCGAGCAAACAGTTGAATGAAACAGCAGACAAGAAGGGATGGGATCAGATTATAGACATACTTTCTCTTCTTGCGCCATGCCTTCTTCTTGCCGCCCGTGGCACGTCTCTTGTGCATCGAGTCCCTCGAAATACCTGCACGACATCATTTACCGTTGACCCCATCACATTCAACACCGACGACGCAGAGACCAAAAACAAAAACAGGTGACATAGACAGAGAAAATGGATGGAAAGAGAGATCAAGTAAAGCGAGGAAGGGAGGAAACTTGACATTACCCATGTTCGCTGAAGGCAGACGCCGCCGGACACCGCTGATCTGTGGATCGGTGGAGGGTGGATGTGCTTTGCTCTGAAGGCCCCGCCGCTGGTTGCCGTTTGATATGAGTATGACGATGACTGCCTTCTGAAACCCTAGTGGTTTTTATTCGGCCCGTTTAGGTTTGGGCCTATTTGTATTTCGGCCTGTGTAAATCTTTTTTTACTTCTTATCTCCTAACAAAATTAGGATCCTTATTAAATTAAATTTTTTTATTCCTATTTAAAAAAATTTCTATAAAAATATCAAATTTAAAAAAATTTCTATAAAAATATCAAAATATTTATACTATTTACGTTATATCATATCAAATTATTCTATCATTTTTTTTCTTTCTTTTCTTTTTCTCAATCCTTTCACCCAAAAAAATCAAAGGATAATTTAGTTTTTACATCAAAAATCAATACACACATAAATCATCGTGTCAAACTAAATAGTCATAATTCTATTAGGACAGAAAAAATACTGTATATCATCCTTGTTCCCTGTTGAGGATATTTACTCATTTCGGATAGGACGAATATATTATAAACATATATAGATTTCTGATCGTTTTATTCTTTGTCAATTTATTTAGAGTTCGAAACTCAAAGTCAATAATCTCTCTCATTCGCAAGATCAAATGATTGTATAGTGATTTTTAAATGATTGCATAAATATATTTTTTCAATTTCAGATACATTATTACATATTATTAAAAACGTTTTTTTAAATGTTTCAGTTTTTCATGATATTATATCATATTATATTAGATATATCACATACTGAGTTCGGATAATACACATCTATTGATATTATATTATATTAGATATATCACATACTGAATTCGCGCAGTGCAATCTATCGGAGACTTGAAATAATTGGGTACCGATCGATTCCTAATACACCATGCTGACAATAAGCCACTAAATTCCCATGACGTGAAACGTATCATCCTTCGAACCAATCATAAGATAGTAAATCAAAACGACTCAATCGTTTTTAAGAATTTCATCTCATAAAGCACAAACATAAATACATAACTATTTGATCGATATGGATGAGAAAGATCTTAATTATCCAATTTTTTCTTCTTTGACCTGAAACAAAAAAACAAAATGAATTTCAATCATAAATGTATTAAACTGAAACAAAAACCTCAGTAATGGTCAGACGATAGCAAAATCCGTAGCTACACTGAACTAAACTGCGCAAAATGAAAACCAAAAAATAGCACTACTAATTAGGCGATATATTATTAATAGGAGTATATAGAATTTTATTTCATCAAAAAGGACATGGCCATGACAGATGCCATTTGGTTATATAACGTCCACATTAGACCAGACTCCACCAAAACTCTAGATCGTGATCATACAACAAACATCGATCAGAAGATTATTGTCAGCTGCTGCCCTCAAACCCCATCACTACAAAACCAAAACTCACAAACTCGGTGAAACAGTCAATCGATCGAAGGTGATCAGGAGAATGAGGCCGCGGTGAAGCATGAGATGGATCAGTCAGTGGAAGGAGCGAAGCTGAGGAGTTTCTTGGAGTGAAGCCAAGGCTGCACGACCACAACGGCATCGAAAGTCCTCTTGGCTCCACCATTACCCTGCTCGGCGGCATCGACTGTCAAGTAATACTTGATCCCGGCAACCACCTGCTTCTCCGCCTCCACCACCTCCCTGAACTCCAACGCCCTTCCCTTGGAAACGGCAGCATCGATGCTTTGCTGGACGCCTTTGTTGAACTCCTCGACGGCGTACCTGCCGAGGTCCTGCACCTCCTGGTTGGACCCCACGTCGTCGATCTTGGTTCTTCCGCCTGGTATGTCCCTGCATCGGACTCCAGTAACGAAAACCAAAAACACGATACAGGCTGTTGAAACTCTAGCCATCATGCTGTAATATTGATACTTGATGTGTTGGCTAATTGCTTTGTCTGTGTTTTTTGTGTAATGTGTTTTGAGGTGTGATTTGTTGGAGTATTTATAGGAAGGATTGGGATGATGGTGAGGGTGTGAAACGGCAAGCCGCGTAACGGGAAACGACAAAAGGAGATGAAAATGGGAAGGGATGAGGATGCATGTGAAGGGTAATTTGGATTCTTCCATGCAAATTGCTCTGTTTTGGTGGAGGGATCGAGGCTGTGGTTGCAGGGCATGGATTTCTATTCGTTTTTGGAGGGATGTGAACGTGGTTTCCAGGCAATTCCCCCGCTGCCACCTTGTGCTGTACAAAACCATTTGCGGCACGCTTTACAACCACGATGACTCAAGTCTAAAAAGAAAGGTATGCCATAAACAATATGATACATATAACGCACGTTTTCGTTTGGATTTTATTAATTCTAATGACCTAAACTTGGGTGTTCGTGTTCGGATCCTTTGATTGAAAAAATGAAATACTATGAATGGTTTTTTTTTTTTTTTTTGTTGGATTTTTTATGGCTCAATCTAAAACTGAGCAATTACACACACACATCAAAGTGAACCCTAAATTCATCTCATACACAAGGTGGCAAATTTTCAGAGATGCATGCTACGAAATCGAAACACATCCCATACCCCTAGCACCTTTTGAGCTGCGTATGGTTCATTAATAAATTACGAGACACATATAAATTAATGAAGCATTTAGAATGGATTTGATTCAAAACGATTATTGAAAAAATCTTTAAAATATCTTTTTTTATAGAAATATTCATTTCATGATAATGATAAAAATGATCCATAAAAAATAAAACCCTTCATAACAGCTTTTAATATTGTTGTAATCTTTATTTTTTTTTATCACTTTATCACATCGGACGTTTTTTTTTTTTTTTGGGTAGAAGGAATCAAACGTTTTTAACCTTAAAACAGATTTATCGTTGTTTACTTGCCTTCTTTTTAGCAAATCGTGACGACCGTTGAGCATGGCCACTTTGATGTCTTGTGTTTGACGACGGGCATATCACGAAATCGCAATCTCAACGACGATCCAGTCGACAACGCCGTCGGATCTTTCCCCTCTCCTCCGACTCCGATTCCGGCTTTCGTATACAGTATGTTCCACCACCCTAGGGTTCCTCGTCGTGGTTGATTCCGTCAATGTCGCCGCCGGTTCCTGATGATTCTTGCCCTTCCCCTCATCTTACTCTGATTCAGACACTCAGGTTTTCTCCGATACTTGCGTTTTCATACAATAAATGTGGTTCTCATTTTGTGAATAGTTGGATTTATGTTGTGGAATATTTAACTTTGTCATTTGAGGATGAATGCAAACCCAGCCTTTTTTCTTAATGGTTGTTCGACATGGTATCAGAATGAGTAGGAGTATAGGTATTTAAGTTAGAAGACTAGTAAGTTGGGACCAGCGGATGCGCATTTCACCTATGTTTCAGCTGGAGTTTGGATTGATATTATGTCCTCGTACTTGTTAGTGTAAGTTTAAGTGTTCGACAGGATCGAAGATTGCTAGAAACTATTGGCATTCTGTAGATGTGATAGTTTCTCTTTTCTTGGATAGATTCTCAGTTATTTTCGATGATGAGCTTTTACAGACTTACAATTGGTGTGGTGCATTGATGTGGTTATTGATCTCAGTTAGGACCTTCTGTTGTAGCTCAACGAGGCTATCTTGAATTCAAATTATGCAAAGGACTTTTGTTCTTTCCTTGAAATGATATTTCTATGTGAAATTGTTTACGTTCAGTAAGTTGGAAGTAGGAGGCATAACACCTTCTATGCACGCACAAATTTGTTTTACTAGTTCTGTAACTTCTGTTGCAATCGGTTTTCATGAATATTACTTTTCTCTGGACTCTAGGTAATAGTATTGATTTGTTATAGCTATTTGAAGTTGTTAGTCCATGCTTCACCATTGAGGGAATATGACTAAGTTGGGGTTTAATGATGGTGTGAATGGATGTATGGATATATTTTTCTCATCCAAATAAACAGAAACTAAGAAATCGTAAATATGGACGAAGCATGATGTTACTCTATGAGATCTTTTTGGAGTTTTTAGGAATTTTTTAATATAAGGACATATGTGGGTGTGCTAAGAAGCTGCCCACAGAGTAAATCTGTGTTAAGTGTGAATTGTTGGGCCAAACTGACTCAAATATCTTCACATGGTGTTCACTACTTGGAACTATAGCTCTACCATGCTCAATATATGAGCATAGAGCTTTTGCCATGGATGCATAACCCAGTAAGATGCAGTTTTTAGAAATTTTGTATGATTAACATCTGCTGTTCACAGTTCAGCTATTCACCTCCTTCAAAACCACACACAAACACTCTAGAACTATTTATTTTGGAAAGGTTGTTTATGGAACAAATGCCACGTATGTATGTTTTTTTTTTTTTTTTTTTGGTGACGAGGGTGTCCAAGCCAGCTCGCGCGCACCTCGACTAATCCCCCGGACACTGATAAAGCGCCCCCCACCAGCATCGGGTAAAGCTTTGACCGAAATCAACGGGCGTGGCCAACATGGATTTTGAGGCTAGTGGGATTCGAACCCAAGACCTTCAAGAAGAAGGCTGAGTCGAACACCACTAGACCAACCCAGGTTGGTTCCACGTATGTATGTTTTATATCTACTGATGTGCAAAAAAAATTTCATGTCTTAACGCATGGAAATATTCAGCATCTCTTTTTCCCCAAGGAAATTTTCTCTCCATTTGAAGTACTTCCTTATCATTCTTGCATCTTGATCAAGTAGTTTCTGCCGCTGACTTTGTGCTTTTGTGTGATGAGAATGGCATGCATTGTCTCTGCTAGTGTTTTATAGACCTGTTATAACTTATACAGAGCATTTGTTTTTGCGATCCCATTGTTGAAGATGTCCCTTGTAAGAGGCCTCAATTGCTGAAGGTTGCCTTACGAAGTTTCATTGCTTTCACCCTACGAGATGGATAAATGATGGAACAATATGTGTATATTTACTTGTGCAAGCAATTTCTCTCCATAAATTGACTTAAGAAAAATTAATTGAAGGATAAAGCAAACATAGCCAAAAGGGTGGAATGATGGACACGAACTAGTATTGTCGTGCTATAATGCCATTGACCTCAATCATATAGCTTGATTTATCACCTAGATCACAAATAAGTTGTATTGAAGATCAAATATCAAATGAAATGATAAGGAAACAAAAGAAGTAATCGTATAAAGGAACTTAAATTAAATAGCATAAAATCAACTAATTCATAACGACATTGGAGAAAAACATTGTACGGTACTTCATATCAACTTCAACCTGACATAAACTCTCTAATTTTGTGCTGAATTTGTTGCCAAAGGGATTACTAATGAAAGAGGGTTTTGTCTCAACTCATAAGTTAGTTTTCCTGTAGTTGGACGAAGGCACTTTTTTACACTTCCATAGACTAAGAAGAACTCAGACACCACACACCCCCCCCCCCCCCCCAAAAAAAAAAAAAAACCCAAAAAAAAAACCACAAACCCACCGCCACCACACACACACACAACCGCACAACCACCACAAAGAAAAAGCAGAGAAGAAATAAAAACTATCCGTCTTTAACTTCCTCTCTGGGATGAGTTGATAGAGATACGAAGATTGCTATTTCTTTGTTCCAACATATAAATACGTTTGAAGGATGCCTTCTATGCAAGGCATGACTTATATTTTTGGACTCTTGTATCTACAGGAACGATGGATTGCTAGCTTTTGTGGAGAATTTTGTGAAGGACCATTTTTTGCCAACATTGTTCGTTGATTACCGGAAAAGTGTGCAACAAGCCATATCAAGCAAGTTCATTACCCACTTTATTTTTCCTTTTCATGGAAGAATCTGGTTCTTTGCTAATTTAACTTGGGTGCCATGATTTACTTAAGTGAATTCAATGTGAGACTTTCATGTTGGGTGACAATTAAGAGGAAGGATTTTTTTGTACATTGTGACAACAGTTTAGGAACTTTTTTCTTGGCCATTGGCTTTGCTTGATCTTGAAGAGGGATGATCTAATGCTTCATTGCGCAAGGTCTCATGGGAATGATTACAGCACCAAAGGGAAAAGATCAGTATTTTTGGGTTAGGCAGTTACTGTTAAGACATTATATTGCCAGCTTTCTACCATGAGCTTGAACTTTGGTAGAGTTGGTGCCTCCTTATGATACTAGAGCAAGAGGGATAGGAAGGGCTTGTTTGGTTGGACTGATAGAACTGATTGATAGTTATAAGATGTAACCAATTGTGGTTTTTTATTAAGTAGTGTGGCTTTGTAAAAAAAAAAAAAAAGAAAAAGAAAGAAAAAAGTTATCTTATTTGGGGAAAGAGTGTTTGAAGAGATGATTGCTTGGCTTCTTGCTGCACATAAACAATGTCCATGTTTTCCTGCATTTAAGAGTAATGACATATCGCTTCATGTATACAGGCTACTCCTATAGTATTATTGCTCCTAATCACAACTTTGTAGCTAGTAGTATTGTTACCTGTGACTTGGGGCATTTGAGCATTTGTCGTGCATACATATTTTAACTTTAGGAAGTTACTTTAGCTGAATAGAAAGCTGATATTCTTCATGCTAATGGAGTTCTGCTTTTCATACGTTAGCTGATTTTATGTGCATCAGTACGAAGTGCAGACGCTTATCATCTTATGTGACATGATTTGCAGGTCCTGCTGCATTTCGTCCCCGAGCATTAGCTGCTGCCTCTTACACTGCACATGTTGGAAATGGGCGACCTGTGCTGCAGGGATTATTAGCAGTTGATCTCTTAGCAAAGGAGGTTACTATCATCTTTGACTTCTACTGAATTAGTTATTTCTTCTTTTTCATGATTCATCTCTGAGCTCCTGGTTCAGGAAAACATTAATGATACCTGAGCTTTGAATCTGCCAATTCGTTTTTTTTTTACTATTACAGATTTTCTCTCTAGACCTGTAAAATTCACCTGATTTTCTTCAATAGGTTCTTGGGTGGGCTCATGCAATGCCTAAGTTTGCTTCTGAACTTGTGAAGTATGTGGAAACTTTTTTAGAGCGAGCATATGAGAGGTGCCGTACTTCATATAT
>JAOVYX010014924.1:0-30045 GCA_035668315.1 Drosera spatulata | reverse complement strand
ATTAGGTTTAGGTCATTTTCGTATAAATACGGTATTTTTGTATTAAGATCGTATTTTTCCCGTATTTGCGTATTAGGATTACATTTCATCCATATTTTGTATTCTTTTCCTATTATATAATCAAATAACCCTTTTAACCCCGCAATATAAATTATAACCTGCGATAATTTACTATTCACATTAATTATCATGAAACTAAATTTTATGGGATTTTTCGGGTCTTTACAGTTTAACCCCATATTTTCCCCAACTCCTGCGCAAATTTTATCACCACGCTCGAAAAATTACGTTGTTATTTAACGTTTAATTTTCCATATTTTTCCGTAACAAAAAGTTATCTAATTTTGTCACGAGTTTAAAGTTATGAACGTAACGTTACGTCTCAAAACTTTAAAATGAGATTCGTTTCTTACTTTTAATTTATTATAAAAGGGAAAACGCATATTTTCGTTATGTTTATTAATTTTCGAACTATTATTTAATCATAATTTTTACATTTATTTGATCGTAATTTTCTGGGCTTTACATAAATTTTAAATAAAAAATAAAATAAAATAAATATTAAAATAAAAAACTGCTTTAATTATTAAATAAAATAAATAATACAAAAATTTGAAAATTAAAATTAGAAATGATAGTTGGAACTTAAATTTATTTTAAATTTTTTTTATTTTGATTTACAATTTAATATTTTATAATTGAATTTATTTTTATCAAAATTATTTTGTGATAAATTTCTAATGAAATTGTTGTATTTAAATAAAATTTATTTTATTTATTTTTATAACAAATGTTTTTTTGTCTTATTCCATTCCTATCCGTTTAACTTGATTAAATCATTTCATTATATCTTAAAATCATTGCTGTAATCCAAACACAGCATAAGATCAAGTAGTTTAATGAAATCTTGTTTTTCCGTTTTGTTACTCGAGATTGTCATCAGCATATGATATGAGGCTCCATACTTCTATGAATTTGGACCTTTATAGAGAAAAATACAGTACTCGAGCATTGGTTTCCCAAAGCAGATTAAACTAATGGTAGTAGCTTTGGTTTTGTATCATTGGTACTCTCCCACTAGATATGCGTCCCTTCTTCCTCAAAATAACAACAATTAATTTGATGCCAAGCCTTCAAGTAGTACTTCATATACCACTTCTGAGTGTGTTGTTTATGATTTTGGTTTCTTATATAAAATGGGAGTGTTGGGCATCGAGTAAAAACCAACAAGTCGTAGATGCCATTTCATAAAAATCAATCAATCCAAGAGAGCATATCCATTGAAAAACAAAAGTTAAAATGTAAGACTCAGTAATTAGCATACAGTATACACATAGAACTCATTCCTTGCGGTTTGGAACACTCGTCGTTATATCTTCTCCACTGGCTTGGTCCTATGATTCCATCAAAGCTTGATAGCTCATCAATATCGTTTTGCATAATCAACATTGTTTACGATCCTCACAGCTCAACCCGTTATAGTAACCAATAGTTATCATTGTGTTCATTTATTCTACCATAAGGTGCCCGTTATAGTGTCATTCTCCACATAGATTTTTTCTGAAACATGATAGAATCCTTCTGTAATCTTCTTCAGTCCCTTATCTCTTGCTTTATTGCTCCATATAATTGTCCAAAAATGCTAAATATATTCGTTTTCGCATTCTCTATTTGAATATTTTTTTTTTATTGATTCATTTATTATAATTATCTCTAGATCCCACGTGATTGTTTAATAATAATATCCCCGTTTCATTATAGATGCAATACCTTTCTTTTGGAGTAGTCCCAATTTAGTTACAACATAATCCGATTTTGTAAATTTTTTCTATAAAAAAATACTAAAATAATCATTATTTATTATATTATCTTATTATCTTATTTTTCAATTGTGACAGTAGATCCCATAATCACTAAAGATATTATTTTTTAATCAAATTCCACAAAAATTAAAAATATATATAAAATTTCATGTCGAGTCAAACAATTATATTTAATTTGAAATAGAGGGAGTATAATCTCAAATTTCACCAATGAAAAAGAAAATATGCAAGAGATGAATCTTAATAAAAAGATGCAATCAGTATTCCAGATGTCTGACAACACAATTGGTCTTATGAATATTGATGATGGAAGTCATTTGGACGAGACGTCTTCAGCTAGAAACAAACCAACAAACATTGTCCAATCTCTACCTTCTTGGATTCAAAAACAGAGAGCGTGACAGTTAATGAACCAAGTGACCCACCCCACTCTCCTTTTCTCCCTTTATATTCGAACCATTTCGCACACCGCAAAAAGTGAAAGAAGCGAAACAAAACACCCATTCGAACCGCAACACTTGCTGCTGCTCGAACTACATACTTCCCCCCACTAACTGACCTCCGACGACTCCGTCTCCAACTTCTCCACTTCACACGCCTTTCCAGTTTCCTTTCTCTCTCTCTTTCCACCGCTTCAATGGAGCCGACGAACACCCTCTCGCCACCACCACCACCGCAACAACAACCACCATCCTCCGCCGCCGCATCCCACCACATTCCGTCGTCGTCGCACGATGACTTCCTCGATCAGATCCTCTCCGGAATCCCCGCCTCCGCCTCCTGGCCCGACCTATCTGCCACCTCCAATAATCCATGGGACATCCTCGCTTCGTCTCCGACCTCCGATGACTCACCTTCACCATCTGCAATGGCCGCGACGAAGAGTTTCCTGCTTCAGCAACAACTTCTCCTCTCCCGAGGCCATGGACTCGGCGCCGCCGATTCGGCGTTGATGATGTCGATGATGCTCGCCAGTGGTACCGGCGGTGGGACCGACGCCGTCGATTCTGACCTCTTTGTCGATCGATCTCACAACGACGTCGTCGCTGCTGCTGCTCAGGTGAATTAATCGAATTTGATTTTTTCTCCGATGAGTCAAATCGCGAATGTTACGTTGAAAACTGACTGATTTGAGTTCCATGTTTTGGGATATGGTTAGTTACAGGGAGGCGAGGGGAGTTTGATTCACGGACTCTACGACGGATTCGTCGACGGAGACGCTCAGATTTGCAACCAGCAGAGTTTCGCACAGGGAGGAGGAGTGGTGGCGGCGGAAGGATTTGGAGGAGGAGGAGGTGTTGCGGCGGCGGCGATGGGGCAAGGGAACGGTGGTTGTGGTGCGGCGCCGGTGCAGAGGCAGAGGGTTAGGGCTCGGCGAGGGCAGGCCACCGATCCGCACAGCATCGCTGAACGAGTACGTACACCGGTTTCCAATGTGTCTTATTTTATTTTATTATTTTTGAACACTTCATCTAAATTTTTTGTTATTCTGAATAAAATGTGTGTTGTTTTGGTTGATTTTGGTGATGGCGCAGTTGAGGAGAGAAAGGATTGCGGAGAGGATGAAAGCTTTGCAAGAGATGGTTCCAAATGCTAATAAGGTAATCTTCTTTTTGAAAACTTCATTGCTAGTGGTAGTAGTACTACATTAATTGATTAACTGCTGCTCCACTTATGAACTTTAAACCAAGGTTGGCAAAGAAAATGCACAAAAAGATATAGCGACTGAATTCACGAAAAAGTTGGCAGAACAATCAACAAATTAAGTTGGAGGGTAGTATTCCATCCGTTTCATAATATAAAAAACGTACTGATCCGATATGCGAATTTATATATATATATATTGAATTTTTATGAAATTTGATGAAGAAAAAATATTTTTTAAATGATAATGAGATTTATTATAGTGGATGCACTATAACAGATAAGATTGATTTGATATATTTTTTATGTTAAAAGATTATTAAATAAGATATGTTATCTATATTGGGACAATCCACCAAGACAAGTGTTGTTTGTATTATGGAACGGAGGAAGTATATAATATTAGATTGACCATACATAACTAGTATGTGACACGAATTTGATCTCGTTGGATGTACTTTTCTATTAATCATTTTTGTCACATCTTCTAAAATAACTTCATGTTTCACAAATCGTGTCCTCTTCTGTCTAATATACTACTACTTGTTATCAACACACATTATCACTTATGTGCACGTATACTCGCATATGTAATAATCAGAATGGTTCGTGCGGTAGCGAAGCATAATCAAGTATGCAACACAAACACATCGTGGCCAACGAAATCGCGATTGTTTGCGGAGAATCTTTCTCTTTTTAACTCCATACAAACATGATAGCATGCATATTCGATCATGCAAACCATCTCCTAGATTTATTCACGCACGTCATAGTGTTCAACCTTTAAAATATCTATACATCACAATTTCAACGAATGAGCATATAGTATATGCAAGCAAATCTAGAGCTCAATCTAGCACGTACTAGAAAACTGCTGTTAAGGATCAGAGCTCTACATTATTGAAATGTGCACGATCATGGTCATCTCTGAGCGATATGTATAATAATCTAGTAAAAGCATACTTGTACTTGTATTTTAGAATGGGAGATGATGAGGAAGGACTAATCATGTATGGGGCTAAGATGATTTAATTACTTTTAATTCCTTGCTTATAAGACCATTGTTCTGCTATTTGTCGGATCTATACTTATGATATAAATAATCTTTTCTTCCATGTTTATCTCTGTTATTGGACCCTCCCATGTCTCCTTAGTTTTTCAAACATATAAGCGAATCTTTGATTGGTTTGGGTATTTGTTTAAGAGTCCCGTGTGATGAGAGGTGCCTCGAGGATTAATTAGATCTTGCCGACAAGGTGGTGGTGGGTGGTCATGTCTTGTATTCTTGATTTGATAATGGTATGAAATGTAAATGTGACAGTACGGTATTCTTCCTAGAATTGTTCTCTCTGATTGAGCCCCATGATTGCACCATGAGTCTCTTATATGGTTTGTCAAATCCATTTGCTTGGCGTTATAAAATGTTGATAAAGGTGTGAAGAGTACGCGACATATCATATCCTCCATTGTTCATTTGTAAATCGTCCAAGGGTTTTGTTGAGGACGTCACTTGTACACACTCTATGGCACAATTCCGTCTACATTTTGATTCAAACGGTGTCTTAAAATCTTCTACTTCTGTTTAAACATGATATGCGACTTATGAAATAGTATTTTGTTTTTCTACGAGACGCAATGTCAATATGATTATCATGGACTGACTATTGTGGGGGTGTACATTTGCGGATGGCAGACGGACAAGGCATCGATGCTGGATGAGATCATCGACTATGTCAAGTTCCTGCAACTCCAAGTCAAGGTTCTCCTACGTGCATTTTGCTGATTTTCTTTTTCCTGTTTGTGCATAGTTTTGAATTCTTCGACTTGATCTTCTGCTTTAGCCACTGTTTCTGTTGTGGGGATGCCAATTCAGGTGCTGAGCATGAGCAGATTAGGTGGTGCAGCTAGTGTAGCACCCCTTGTTGCGGATCTTTCTTCTGAGGTACTGATCAGTTTACTTATTGTTCTTTTCGTGTTTCTATTTATGTTTGCAGTCGAATACTTGAGATCAACGATCAAATTACCTTTGAGTTTTAGAGTTCATTTTAACCTATCAAAAGATATCCCGAACTAGTCAAAAGAACAGGCAAGGAAAAACAAGTAGGGTAACAAGCAAAATGTTAAGTGTAGCAGATTGATCAGGTCAATTATGAATATGAAATGATGAAGACAGTAGTTGATGTTAGGCAGCAATTTTACTCTTAACCGGGTAGATTAGGTGGTGGTACTAAATACTCCGTTTGGTAGTATAGTTGCAGAAGGTGGGAGCGAGCTGATCAGGTTAAAGAATTATTCCGTTATTGCAAGTTATTCATATAGAAATGCATTCTGCTTAATGAAATAGTCTACTACACATGAAAACATCAACAAAAAAACAAAGGTTGGATAGTGGAGTCTTTAAACTGAGAGTAAGGGAAAGGAAGCAAAATTAGATATTGTTCAAAAGACGAGAGGGTGAGTCAAATAAAGATAAGAGTAGAGAGTAAGAGGACAAAACAGAGGCGCACGCGTGCTTTCCACTTTTCAGATTCCCACCATAGATATGATCAGCTTCCTCTGACTCCTATCCTGATAGTGATGGCAGATAGGGACGAATAGACGATACATGGTCCCCAAAGGCCGCTTTGTTCATTTCATCACACTTTTATATTCTTCCCCTTGCGATATTCTACTCCTATGTTCAGTCTTTGCCATTTTTTTTTTACTCTCCTTTCTTTTTGGATACTCCATATACTTTAGTTAGTTAGGAGATTAACAAAAATTGATTATGCTTTGCCAAAATTTACTGATCGATATATGTAATTCATCAACCGTTCTGCTCTTATAATGTTTACGGATTCAAAAACGAAGAGATTAGTGAAATGAGGGAAATTTGTGTTTTTATATTAGTGTAGTGTCATATTATTGTTATACATTTTTTTCCTTCTCAGGCGGCCAATGGTGCAGGACGAAGTAGTAAAGGCAACGCCGCGCAAGCAGTGGCCGCTAACCCATCGGACACCCTAACGGCGGCAGAGCACCAGGTAGCGAAACTGATGGAGGAGGACATGGGATCCGCAATGCAGTACCTGCAAGGCAAAGGTCTTTGCTTGATGCCCATTTCACTCGCCACCGCCATCTCCACCGCCACCTGCCATTCCTCCCGCTCCACCACCACGCGCAACCACCCCCACAGAGCCACCAATGGTGGTGCAGGGGATATTGCACCGTCGTCACCTAGCAGCTTGTCCGTGAAAACATCGCAGTCAACCGCGGCCACTAACGCTGGGTCTCCCGTCAAGGACGTGGCAGCGACTTAACTCACAACATTAAGAAATTTTCGGCCTGCAAATAGGAATTGCATCAGCTTTGAGGGGAAAGCTAACACGATGGAAATCATTTGGTCAAATAGCAAGGTACGTACTGCATAGATCTTGGAAGTTGAATAAGTTCTACAGTACTTTTCTGAATTTGTACTCGTTCCTTTTCACTTTCTCTACTCGTGTAGTTCTCATTGGATTCTAATTCGTTTGTTATTTATTCATGTTTTGCAAAAGTCATTCTCCACCTTTTATTTTCACGAGTGTATCACCTCTGTGTAAACACAATGTTATGTTAGTCAAAGTTATCATTTGAATCGATAAAAATCAAATAACAATTGAATGACCGTTTGTGCATAGTAGCCAACTAACTACACTCTTTACTCTTTGCCAGCACCAATCATTTATCGAATAACAATTCATAATATTGCATAACAACATTGGTGCAAGTGCGTTTAAAATGTGTTAACTCGGATTCTCCTTTAAAAGCTATTGACAGAATGCTTAACTGTGCGCTAATTAACACGAAAGTCTTGTACTTCCTCCTTCTCATAAATTTTACAGCGATACGTATTTTGATGTGTTTTGTTTTTATTCTTAACGATATTAAAAAAAACCTTGAATTAATTTAGGATTAAAACTTATTACTTAATTTTTCATTAGTTATTTACAAAAAATTATATTAAAAAAATTTGATCATATTAAATTACATACAACAAGTGCCGTTGCGAAGTAAGTAAAGGAGACGGAGGAAACAGCAAATAGTAATATGATATGCATGGACGGATCCAAAGCTGATCATTGACTCATTGGGGACTAATGTGTAGCCACGTCAAACTGTGTACTACGGTGTATAACAGTGGCTTCATGAGTCGAATAATTAACATGGACAAATTAAGCAACTACTGATTGCATTGTCTTTTTTGTTCCTCACGTTGACAACTTAATCAGAATCTATGACCCGATAACGATGGATTAATTGGATCCGCACTTTCCTACACTAGCCAATATTTTTCGTTGTCTGTGTCCTGATAAATTTTTAAGTATTCGTTTGGTCAGGAGAGATTTTTCCCCCCACAATTTGATAGTTCCCTAATTACCTAGTCCTACTACCTTGGTCGTTTTCAATAACATGTCGGTCTCAGGGATTGGGAAAACAGATTGAAGAGTTTTATTTCCTAAGTAGATCCTTCCGTCTTGATCTAGAAATAAACACTTTCACAGCCAAGAACATGAACTTAAAAACCCGTTTGATTGTGTTAATAAAAAATATTTATATATGTTTATTATGATTATAATTTTATATTTGATGTTTAGTAAAACAACAGTTTTTTTTGATATTGATAAAAAAACAGTTTATAATTATTCTGTTTGATCTATGATAAATAATTTTAAATGACTTATGATTCAAAATAGAAAAACTTACCGTTAAAAAAAATACCAAACAACCTCACCAACCTCATGAAATGATTTAAATTAATTTTGATCAATTTTAATTCCAGTTAAATATGCCCTCACTATTACTGCAAAATGTTGATTTTTATTGGAATGAGCAATCTGCAGGATTCACCACTGAACATGCTTGTTGATTCAATCTTGTAAATAATTAAGTTGAAGAAAATCGATAATGTGTGCCCACAAAACACACTGCCTTGATCTTAGTGACATCATTGTCGAGCACCAACATCGGAGAGACATTTGAAATCTCAGCTAATTGGGTCTCGTGTCGATCCTAATTAGACTAACTCGACTGCTCTGTACAACATATCGATAAAATAGAATCTCTGCTAACTGGGTCTCGTGTCCCTCCAATTATGTCACCTAATCAATGTTGGTTTGGATGTGTTGGTGTACTTTAAACCAAACAATTCCACTAATCTAGAACTGATCGGTTTAAGTATTAACAAACAAAATAGACTGCGATCCATGCGTAATATCATGAGCTTAAACATTGTGCTGTGTTGCAACTTTTTTTTAAAAATTCTTGGTTTTGGGTTGCAAACAACGCAAAATCGAGAATATTTGTCCGTTGCATTTTCAAACAAAACAGACTCTCATTCATGCCTAACATCATGAGCTTAAGCATTGTGCTCTGTTGCAAATAATTTTGTTCCTTTATTTTCTATTCCGGGTTAGCAATCCTTGGATTTCCCTGTTGTAACATCACAACAAAGGATCCTGCTTCTCAACTGTGCTCGTGTAAAATGTTTCAGACCTGTGGACACTTCGGTCTGAATTTGATTTATCCAAACTGCTGCACAAGCATCTGTCGTGCCTAGTGGTGTAGATTAACGGCTCAGCCCGTCGGTCCGACCCCACCATTTGAGGGTCTGGGCCTTGATCCTAAGGATGAAAGGCCAGTCCAACCCGACCGTCTCAAAAGCTCGGGCTTGGCTCATCGCTTGGACCGAGCTACCTACCTTGTTTGATCGGGCTTTTGACCCTTTTGATCGGATTTTAAGGCCCAAACTTTTTTTTTTATAATTTCCTGTGATAAGAAAATCGTTAACAGTTTTCATAAAACGTGAACAGTTTCTTGAAAAACGTAACACTTAAAGTAGCAAACCTACACCAAAAGTCTGTCATTTCTATTTAAACCAACAACAAATGTAACAAAAAAAAAAAAAAAAAGATACAATACATATCAAATTTATACCTTTATGCTCCGCCCGTCTTTCGACTATTCTCTACTTTATATCCTCGAACTGTAACTTAGATTGAGACGATACTGTAACCATCCATTTCTTATAATGAGGTAAAAAAAACATGCTTCCATCCAAATATATAACATGAAAGCAAATGAAGCTGCCTCATCACAAGGAATGAATAGATATAATATTATCTTTTTATGGTTTAGAGTTTCAAGAGTTTGATTTCAAAAAAATGAAGAGAATAAAAGATTTTGTGAAATTATGTTTACCCCAATTGTTCCTTTATATAGACAATTTTTCAAAAATAAGATAGACCAAAATACCATCGAAAATAAGCGTTTTAAAAACATTGGTATAGGTATTTGTGTCCCATTTTGAAAAACTAGTCGTTGGTGAATATTATTAAAAAATTAACCGCTAACGATTTTAAGAACTGTTGACGGTTCCACCAATATGGAATTGTACAGTAACTTGGGAAATCTAGAATCCCAAAACCGTTGACGGTTAATCGAAACTATTAATGTTTTAGTATAAAACATGAACGGTTTAAGGATCAAAATATGTATCCCTTTTTTGAATAATTTGGATGTTTTAACCATGAACGGTTTTCTTTAATCGTTCGTAGTTTTTACTTACAAAAACAGAAGTATGAGAGATAAACCATTACAATAACCATAAAATTATTATGTCATTGAGCTTAACCATTACAACAACCATAAAAAATCATCCAGTAATAAATTGTCTACAAATTGAACAAAAAAACAACAACAATAGGATTTTTTCAAGTACATTTTCAATAAAACAACCATCTCAAATCTAAACCACTACAACATATCAACAACCATAAAAACATTACAACAACCTAAACATCACCCATATCATGATCAACGGACGGTGGAGTAGGAATTCCAGATTGAAGTGCTAGTCGATTAAGGTACTATGTGATCTCATCATGACGTTGATCCTCTACCTCCCACCTATTAGTCACACGATTTTGAAAGACGCTAAAATCGTCATGAAGTGTGCTATAATTTCGTTCCAACCGTTCATAGTTATCGATCATGAACTCCATATGTCCCATCATTGAGCGAAAATGCTCTCAATGATCATCATCATCATCTTCTACTTCTTCTTGATGACTAGGTTGAGCACTAGAGGTGCCCTTCGAAACTTTCCACCTAGCTTGGACACCTTAAGATCATAACCTGACCTTTTTGAATACTTCACTTGTTCCTTCGTCATAATCCTCGAATGGATAAGCTCCCGTACTTTGGTTTCTGGATTCAAAGAACACTTAAAGCTAAGGTGAGCAGGAGACCCCAAAACCTTGAAAGAGTTTTTCACCTTCTTCTCTTTACTGAAATCAAGGCCGTGATACTCAAGAATTTGGAAAATATAGTTCTCAAATGCAAGAGCTTTCCATGATCTTTAGCACACTTGTTCATTTGATAAAGAAGAAAAAAAATAGATTGATTAACTATTTCTCAACCAACGCATACATAAGCAAAATCTCATAGGATCATCCATTCCTTCGGTTTTTTTTCTTCAACCATCGATCCACTATAAGGTGTAAAACCCTCATTTCGTGATCTAATTCATTAGCATAAAAGGGATATGCATTGGTTATTTTATATTTTAACGTCTCACTTGCCTTCTTTGAACTAAACCCCTTGACCATATCCCAACAATTTTATTTGGATTCCGCTATTCCTTTACAAGTGATCCCCAAAGCCTTACTAGTAATCTCGATTAAACATAATGTTTTTATCCTTGATCCATGTCTTATAATGACAAATCCTTTTTGGGATAGACTTGAAGCAAGCATAAAACAAACGCATCATCTCCGGGTATCATCTAGTCTCCCTATCGGTGACCAGACCATTAAAACCTTGAGCATCAAACCATTCACTAAACCTCAGAAAGTTGTTTTGGTTAAATAAATCAAGATCAATCACATGATCATAGTGAAGTTCCTTCTTCAATTGCTCATTGTACACATTCTCATAAAAATTG
This sequence comes from Drosera spatulata, assembly GCA_035668315.1. Taxonomy (NCBI): domain Eukaryota; kingdom Viridiplantae; phylum Streptophyta; class Magnoliopsida; order Caryophyllales; family Droseraceae; genus Drosera; species Drosera spatulata. Next base: position 18,615 of record JAOVYX010014924.1, on the reverse strand, counting down.
GTATGGAACTCAAGAGTAGTACTAGAATGACTACCTCTCAAGGTCGTAGAGTCGATTTGCATTGATCTCGAGATCTCGGTATTGATCGTATTTTTTCGACGAGAATCACTAGTATTTTCATCCATCTTAAGCTTTACTACACCCACTTCATCAATTGACTTTCGTTTCCCCTTATCCATCTCCATGATCGGTTGCTTCCCCTTACCCTTATCAATATTCGTAGTCCTTGAAGGGTTACGACGGGGTGCAACATGTCGTGGTTATAGAGGTGGAAAGGGCATACGCAATGTATCCGACGCATTGTAGTCATCATCCGAGCCAAGGTCACCACTCGATTGAGCACATCCTTTTGTGTTGAGCATTGAAATCAACATGAACAAAAGGAGTGAATTCCCAAAAAATCATGCTTTTTTTTTTTTTATTGTGAATGGCGAAATCGGTGTATGAGAATTGAACAAAGAGAGTTAATTTGATGAGATTTGATATGATTTCGTCTTAATTTGATGTATTTGGGTGTGTTAGGGTTTGGGCTCGAAGAGAGAGAAGTGGGTTTGAGATGAAGAGAACAAAGAGGGTTCAGAGTTGTAATAGACAGATCTGGAGAAAAACCGGTGATGGTTTGCTAAAAATCGACACGATTTTAGGAATTCATCTTAGAAAGCTCTTAGGTGTCCGTACCGTTCACGATTTTCGGGAACCATGATGGTTTCCAATGGAATTTTTTAAATGCTCTCAGGTCACCATAATTGTTGACGATATCCTATAAACCGTTGGTGTTTTCCAATGAACATATTTTCTTACTCTCAGGACATCAAAACTGTCAACGACTCCTATAAATCGACGATGGTTTCAAATTATTGAAAAAGCATTGTTTTATCTTTAACGATTTTGGAAGAACGTCAACATTTTTTATGAAATCGATAACGGCTTTGCAAAAACATGAATGGTTTCTTGGCTTTTCTAACAACTACCAAAATATATTTATTCTTCATTGTAATTTGTACATGACTAAGCCTGCACTTATATAGGTCTTGGACGGAATCTTGGTTACTTTATTAATTTCATTCAAATAATACAAGATGAGGGGGAGATAAAATCTTATCTCATGGACTAATATTACATAGAACAACATTATTGCTACTTTATCAATATCATAAATTCACTCCAAAGAAGTCACAATGTTTTCCATCTCTTCCAAGCTCCCATCCGAATTGAAAGTCCTCTCACAAGCTTCTTGTCTTACTCCTGGTCCCTAACATTAAAGTAATCCTTCCAACACATCAAGCACTCAAAGATTAGAGACAAAGCCGGGTTTTTGTATCATCAAGCACTCAATCGCTAGCGGAGAAGCATGACTCAGAAGTCACCGTGGAAATTTGAACACTAAGAATGCCATGCGTCATTGCTCCCAAAACGGGATAGTGAATGAAAAAAACTTTCCACCAAGATAAGTTATCGACCTTGACTAAATCATTGGGTGCTATGAAAACAATGAAGTCATTTTGGTGATATAAAGTCAATTCATTGAAGGAAGTTTGTGCACTATTAGGCTTCTTCTCCTTAACAAGATTGTAAGGATATTGATATTTATCTTTTCTTTTTGGGTTGTGAGAAACTATTAGCACTAGAAACTCTAAATGAGACAATTTATTGTCTTCCATCCATGTTATCATTAACATGAAATATTCCTTTGATAGCATCCTTACATTGCTCCACTTTATCACTATGTTTTACTCTTAAGTTCTCATCTATTGCATCTAATATATTTTCTATCCCTTGTAACATTATTAGGAGATTCAAAACATATACAATGGAAAAAAATGGAGGAACATCCTTATAATACTTGAGAAATTTAGTCTCCATTTTTTGAATAACATGGGTAAAAGCTCCTAGATATCTATACTTATTTAAAAACCTAATAATATTAAACAATTTGGGGAGAATCAGATGAGAAGTGAGATAATAAATATCCGATAATTTTATCGTTGTCTCGTAGAATACCTCCAATAATTTGCACAAACATTCCGTAACCTACCAACATTCGGATGAAGGCTTCCCTTTCGAAAATTTTGAAATGAGAAATTGGTTGTACACTTCCTTGTATTGAACTACCCTATTCAACATCAAGTACGTCAAGTTCCAACAATGTTAAACATTCAAAAACGGTTTCAAAGACCTCATTTTCATCTCCTTGCATAAAGTCTTGAATTTCTGTACTTTTTTGCCACTACAATTAGCAAATAACAAAACATGTCATATACATCGTTCATAATATCCAATAGTTTCATCTTTCATGCCATCTTTAACTATAAGCTTTATTACATGAAACAACACCTAGCATAAAGTAACATAGCAACACACATAGGATCCAAAGCGATTTTAAATATTTGAATCATATCATCATTGTTTGAAGCATTATCAAAAGATATGCTCAAAATCTTATCAAACAATTTAAACTTATGCAGAATGACCAAGATCAAATTATTAATTTTCTTGTTAGTATGAGAATAAGAAAATAATCTAAAAACAATGATATGTTTTTGTAAGTACCAATCGTGAACCCAATGAACAGTGACACACATGTAAGGAACTTGAAAACTAGTGATTCAAACGTTGAAGGTGATACAAACTTTTTCATCATAAACGGAAAACATTTGTATCAACTGTTTTTTTTTTCCATCAAGGTAAAACTTTAAAGTATTCAATCAAATGGTGTTTTTATGCTTTCTTTGATTTCTTTGATAAGTAGGTTGTAGCATATTTTGAACATACCTAGTAAATTTAGGATTATCCGTAAAATTTTAAGATAATTTGTTATGGACTATGAATTCAGCCAACATTTTACGTTGTTTGGCTTCATCATATGTCAACAAACTGTCCGCATTATTCAATTGCATTTTACCTTTAGGGACATTGTCTTCTTTTACTCGACAACTATTTACATGCCTTTCAAATATGAAGTACTTTTTACCCATCGAAAAAATCTTACACATATTTTGCATTTTATTCCCATCACCTTCCCATTTGCTCTGGTCACCCTATCAAAATACAACTAACAATCCGAGTCTTTGCTCGATGACGAAGTGACAAAAACAATATTTGATTGTCCCTTTTCTGATTGAGGAATCCCTTAACCTTGTGGAATAATTTTCGGAGTGTTGAATGAAAAGTCGGCGTCATCATACGTAGGAATTACATCATTATTATCGACAATGTATACATTTTAGGATGAGTGAATCATTATGATTTATGAATGAGAGTAACAAGAGAGCTTTAGGGGATTCAAGAGTTTTACTATAAGAAAATCAAGTAGAGTATGGAATATTTTGAGAATTTATGGTTTCTCAAATGTTTTTTTATATAGGTAATCTTAAAAAAATAAGTTGGGCAAAAAAATCCCAAAAAATAGCTGTTTTATGATCGTTGGTGAGGAATTTTTGTCCCTTTTTTTTTGAAAAACTAGTCGTTATGTAAATAATAAATAAAAATAACCGGTGAACGGTTTTTATACTTTCAGTCACGTTTATGAAGAACATATCACGGTTTCCAAAACGACAGAAACCCCTACTTCAAAACCGGTGATGATTCTTAGGATTTTTGATTTCTTTCAAATCTTGTCGTATTCTCAATTTCCGTCATTTTTTTTCAAAATCGTTAACGGTTTCTGAGTACCATTCTCAGTTTTGATGATCTGAAATCAAGTTTTGGGCTACTTAAAAAACATTGCTGTAACCTAAAAAAAGTCTAACGGTTTCAGTAAACCGTCAACGATTTTCAAAAATCATCTTCAGTTTTTTAGAATAACTTAATAGTCTAATTTTTCAAATTCATCAACGAAAAGACTGCAGTGACGGGCCGAAAGGCCCAAGACCGCCTTTCTGACATCAGCTGTCGTGCCAACCTATACCATATATTCATGAAGTTTTTCTTTTGAAATTCAGAACCTTCCATAAGAAACATCAGAATCATATGCATATACACAACAAAGTTAAGCCGAAGATATCGACAGAATGACACAGCATTGTCACCGCCTGCAGGTTCAAATCATCTGAATCAATGTGGTTTCTCGTTAGATATTAGATCAGTTAAGCGAAGAGCAAACCAAATCTGCCACAATCGATTCAAACTAGTAGATTCAGAACAATTTTTGCAGTACAATCTTACACAAGGGTGTTCCTTTCCTGTGAAAAATAATTGGCGAACTGAGCTCAACACGCGAGTAATAGCACATTCAACAAGTTGACATGGTTTTAACAAGGAACCAAATTGCTGAACTATCAAATCAATTTGCAAAGTACACAGAGGACAGGAGACAATTATAATCGCATCAAATCTTAGCATCATAGGAATGACACTAATCTGCAGTTTCATGCAGCTCCAAAAGAGAAACCTCCATATGACGAATAGACTCCGACGAACGAAGAGCACCTCAAACATATTTACACACCCTCTTTCTGAATCGTGAGGATTACCTTCTCAGCCTGCCCAGTCGCCACGATCAAGCATATCAACTAGGGTCATTCTTCTCGGGAATCTAGGAGGAAGCCTCAAGTACATAGCATCCTCGATCTGAATAGGTAAATGGGTTGCTACAATCACGATGCCACCTTTTTTACGATGCTCAGCAATTATATACTCCAGCAACTTCACCCCATCATCATCCAATGCAACCGATGGCTCATCAAGCAACCAAATCGGCCTATCAATGGCCAACAACCTAGCCAGCTGAAGCCTCTTTCTCTGACCCATCGACAGCATTCTTGCCTTATCTTTCGCAAGTCTTCCAAGCCCCATAAGCTCCAATGCAGGAAGGGATCTCCCTTCTTTCCCCTCGAGGATTTCAAACCATTGAACATTTTCTAGTACTGTGAACTTCTCCTTGACGGCATCTTTGAGAGAAACCCAACCTAACTGAAGCTTGTATTGGTGGAAAATACCCGATTCAGTTATGTCATGGCCGTTCCAAAGGACTTCACCGGCTGAAGGCTTTGAAAAGCCAGCAAGCATGCGAAGGAGTGTGGTTTTCCCTGACCCATTGGCACCTGTCAAAACAAGTGCACTGCCATCGTGGATGGTCACGTTGACATGACGAAGAATCTGTTGGGCATTTCTCATACAAGAAATGTTGTTGAGAAGTAGCCGGGGAATAGGCGGTCTACGGGACATTTGGGCACGAGAGATGCTAAAATATAGATCAGTATGCTGTATCCTCAGCAATCGGTTAGCAATTGGTCGCCGATACTGCTTGTTGAAGACAGCAACAGAATCATGTAAGAAGCAATAGATTCTCTAAACCCCTACATCTCGCCTCCAGAGAACATTGCAACATACCAAAGTGAGATCAAGAAAAAGCTACTATAAAATCCTGTCATTAGTTGTGTTCAACGGACCGGACCTATGTATCACATGTTTCTTGCAACAAATTACACTTGTATTATTTTAATTCTATCGAGGGAGAGATCAACAAAGCTGTTCCATTACATGTTTTGTCAATCAGGCCATAGCTATTGATTTCATGAAACAAAAGAAGTTTAAGAATTACCAACCATTTTTCACCACACCAAATTCCATATAACTGAACGGGAAATACAGAACAACAGCAACATATATCTATTCTGAGTTCAATTAGATGCGCAAGCATCTCACTAGGGCATTTCGTCGAACACTTGGTCTGCGAACACAGATCCCCGACAATGGACACATAACCCAGTCCAAACATGGGCTATCATGGATACAAGTGCGTGAATCAAGTTGGCTCAAAGAGATAAATGAACAACAATTTCATTCTCGGGTAATTGTTTTCACTCGTTTGCCCAACAATTTCGCTACTCGAGTGTTGCATACGCAGAGATAGATAAGGGATGGACAATCAATCAACTAACCTGATATGCTGATCTGGGCAGTGGAAATCAGTTGATTATAATGGAGTTCTGATGGTGAATCAGACGGCGAAAATGGAAGATGAGAGGCGCAACGGCAGCGAAAGTGTTACCGTGTTAGGGTGTTGAAACCTAACAAGAACTAGTGTTGCACGTTTACAGGAATTCCACGAACGTGCACTTGAGCCAAGACGATATGAGTTGCTGGTTTATTTTAGTTGTTGGTCTATTTTCATTGTTTTAACTCGAAATCAATATAAAATTGACTCGAACATAGGATTGTTCACCCACTTTAGTACTGAGCTGGGTTCAAGGGTTTTATATCTTGTTGTGCAATGTATTTCTTGTGGATTTAGTCTAAGAATGTTGATCCGCGAAAGTTGATTTGTTAATTTAGCAATTTTAGCTCAATGTTACTTTCTCAAGCTCCACGAGCAAAAAAAAAAAAAAAAAAAAAAAAAAGCCGACCTTTGTTTTAAGAACATTCATCTCTGAGTGACTATTTAGATTTGTTTATAATGGATAACATTATAATCAGATGGATTAATGGCCGGTTTAATGTCAACAAGTAACTGTTGAATGTCTTGCATATTTGCAGAGAATGGTTCTTGACCATTGATATAAATATATTGCCAAAGTGATCAAAATAGTCCAGCGCCAAACTTTTGACAACTTCGTAGCCAGACTCTGATTCAGCCTTGAATTCTGAGGCAGCGTTTCCGGGTAAGTGTACCTGATATTCCAATGCATAACTGGTATACAGAACTTGGAAGCTGAGCTTTAGCAACAGAACCATTATAATCATCAACAGTCAGATTAACTAGTAAACCGAGTTGCATTAACCAGTGAAAACAATTCACACATACAAACATCACACAACACAAGGTAAAAAGGTGCAACGGCACATGCAGAATGACAACAAACCGAGTTATTTATGTAGCAACACGAAGCCTTTCGAAAGTGAAACTCTGATGACCCCGCTGCATACGATAACAGAAGTGATCCTCTAGCATCTTGCACTATCTGCAATGCCGTGTCAGCTTATTTACCGAAGAGCGATTTGATCCACCAGATACCCTTCTTGTCCACAGGCCCCTCAGCGCCCTCGGGAGGAGGGTTAGTCTGTGGTGTCTTGTGCAGCTTGCTGATGTCTTAGCCTACATCTATGGCCTTCTGCACTAGGTGGTCGTATATCGCTTCATCCAACTCATTTGTCCTGCTCAGTATCTGTGACAAACAGAAGCACCACCAAACATTTAGCATATAGGGTTGATGCAGAATTCAACTCCAAATTTTTATAGCAGAACTGTAGTGATTGAGGACACGAAATGGATATCAAATCGCCCAACAGCAGAAACAACCAATTCTAGGTCATCAACAAGAATCACAACAGAGAAAGAGCGAGAAACAAAAGACCACTGAGTTTACATGGAAAACCAGATATGAAAGAAAGCGAGAGAGTGAGAGAATATGTCCAGATTGTTTTGTGAAAGAAGAGTAATAAAACCTCAACCAAATGCTGTCAGGACAAATCAAGTAGTCAAATCTGAAAAATCTAACAATAACCCTAAAATTAGACACGAAACAAAACTTAAGAGGGACGACGACAATATTAGCTCGATACAGGAAACCTTGATTTCTATGCGTTTAAATAGCTACAGTACAACAGGATGACCATGGCACTGTCAGCTCCACTGATGGCACCAAGGGATAACATTGACTTCATGGATCCACCACATCAATGCTACACATGAAGCAGGGAGAAAGCTGAAATCACAATGCACCTTTGGTGCTTGAGTTCAAAGATAAGTCGGTGCCAACATACTCAGACAAGAAAAAAACCCAACTTCAATCAAATTGAACACACAAAATATTCAACACCACCAAGAACCACAACTCGAAAGATTTTACATCTTAGGTGGAGAAAGCAAATGAAGAGTCCCTTTGAATCGAGACCTTGTTTGACGACCCAAGATGTTAAAAAATTGTTTATTTAGTAGGATCTAAAAAGGCACCATTAATCTGGGTAGACTATGTCATAGTCAAAATCAAACTCAACAACCATAAATGACCTCCCATCAAAGGAAAAATTATTGAGATGAGTTTTTTTTTAAAAAAAAGATTCATCAACCTGATGTTTCTGATTTAGTTACAGTGGCTAAGTCAAACGAGGTTGGAACCGATTGACTATTATAGTAAGATGAAAAGTAATATTTTCTGAGCCTCTCATCAGTTCTATAATAACAGCATAGCAGATACATCAGTTCTTCACCCACTTTGAACCTCAATGACTGAATGAACATAGATTATTATGTTGCACTGTTAAACACATTTTGAACCCAGGAAAGGCAAAAAAAAGCTAAGTAGAATAATGAAGATTGACATGTAAACGGAGAAGTACCAAACCCAAAAGTGAAGCATGATCATCTACAGCTCCAGATAGTCTCACCAAACTACTAGCACAAAATCAATAGCATCATGTGACTAAGTCTGTCTGGCTTAGTATAAGATCATAGAAAGTATTTAACCATATAGCATACAGGAGAAAGAATAAAATATGAAGCACACAGGGCAAACAATATGATATGAAGCACACAGGGGAAACAATTAACTAGTAATATGAAGCATACAAAAGAAAGAATATCAGGGACATAAAAGATGATATTAAGTTATGAAACAAAAAAGTTGATCACGAGAACAAAAAAAGACCGGTAGCCAAAACTACCATACCACAGCAACACAAGGAAAGACGACCACACCACTATGAAGCAACTCACCTTGCCAAGACTATTATGATGCTGTATGATGATGTAGCATGTTGTGAAACATCCGGCCTGTGTATGGTGTGCTGCTGATGTGTGTATAACGTAGCGATTCAGTTGCTCTTTTTGGTTGATTTTGAAACCGTTCAGGTGATAGCCTATATTGTCGATATATGCCATCCCCTAATATGCTAAGGTTTTTTGTAAGTGTTGATGATTATTATTAAACGATCGGCTCCTTGCCAAGAGTCAAACTTGGTTGAAAATTGGAGTATATAACTTGCATTTTTATGCGGCCCCAAAAAGTTTGTATCTCAACAAACCTATGCAAATGTATCACCTTATGCAAATACACAACCCTCCTTGTACACATGTATTCAGATTTCTTTTCGGGATGAAAGCGCGCACCCTCCTCACCAGGTGCCGAATAATAAAGATTACAAGTTTGAAATATGAGCTCATGACCTTCTACCTCATCTTGATATTTGGTGTCATATCATATTGAGGAAGTAATCCCACTAAAAAGCCCAAACTTAGAATAGACATAGGAGAACCATTTTTTAAATCCAAAACACCCAAAGCAATAAGCAACAAAAGTAGAAAAGCAAGCTATAAAACCCAATGCATTGGAGAGCACAGAAAAGACTGCCAAAAATAAACATGTATGTACTCCATGCTTAGTCGCAAATATATAAAGCAAAACCAATCAATTCTATACAAAAACTGCATTATGCTTATGCAATCTTGATTGATGAATGGTGACATACACTCAGCACCTCAACACTCGTGGAAGTTGCTATACCGAACAACAAAATGGTTCTGTTGCAAGGAAAACCACTTTCGTATGAGCCTTCTTACGTCTCCGCATAATTGCTCCGAAAACAACAAACCTCTCTTATTAGAACACTGCTTCTGTTGCACAATTCCAAACCTCGTGCAAACAATTCATAAGAAACATCAAGATCAACTCATTCAACTCAAATTGATAGTAAAACCTTCATATCCATACTCAAGACATGGTTCACAACAATCAATCAATAAATGCAACTACAAATACCACATGTTTAAGTACATAACTACCAAGACAAATGAAATCCATAACCCAAAGGGTATCCAAGGACAAAAAATTACCCAAAGATACTTCCTGCTGGGCTGCCCGACGAGCGCGACACGATACTCCTCATCAAGATACAGAACCCAGTAATCACCCATCACAGGTATCACAGGCAAGAAAGAAGGCACATAAAACTTGACCTTAAGCTTAGCCTCATCACTATCCTTATCAGCCTTATAAGCAGCCCCTTCAATATAACTCCTTTTGCCACCACTCCAAGTCTCATTCAGCACATGAATGGTTCCATCCTCGTTTAAGGTGTATGTTGCTCTTGTGTTGACGCCGTCTTTGGGTTGAAAGCTTGATTGGAATGATGCTATCTCTTACCAGCGTCCCATGTAGCGTGGTATGTCTATGCCTTTGATGGCTTCTATTTCCTTGGTGGGCATTTTGTGAGGTGGGTTTGTTGATGGGGTTTGAAGGCAAGTGTGGGGTTAGGGTTTGGAAATGGATGAGGTTGAAGATGAAAGGGATATATGTGCGTGTGAGGGAGTGGAAGGCTGTGGATGGTTGTATGTTGATCCATATGGATTATTTTTATAGTCGGTTGGGAAGTGTCATATACTCTCCTCGTCCATGACTATGTAGTATTAAATCATTCTAAAGAAATGTCTTTTGATTTGTATCAATATTTTACGTGATGGAAAGCTTACATATATAATCTTTTTGTCCCGAAATAAATAGGTAATAATGATGTGTGTAAAATATGAACGTAAAAAATAACAATTATACGATGTCGTGTTAAGTAATAAAGTAGTGAGTTTGATATCGTTTTCACAAGGATTATTTGTATTACTATATATATTTTCTACGTTCTAATTAGATTCAAACGATTGTATCCGACGATTGTTGAGTTTAACTAAACTAAAAAAAGAGGAAAAAAACAAAAACTAAGTAAAGTCAATTACTTATAAAACAAACAATGATGATGTAAATTTAGGGATTCGATTTCATCAATTCTTGTGTCGAGGTTCGTCTCTATCAAATTGTTAAATTAATTGTTCATTCGTTTGATAGTTGAGATTTTTCTCAGTTAACCAATTGTCTCTCACAATATCAAAATATAATTCCTTTAACGACAAACACGTTATATCTACACGTATCAAATCATCAAGAATCATTAAGCATAGGGAATTCTCAATTTTGATTACGCAAGTCACACATTAAATCTCTCTATTGTGCATTCAACCTACTGTGTTTGATATTAGGTCTGAATCCTAATCCTTCTCTCAAAAAAAATCAAGATTCCTAATTCAATCATGTAGTGATCAAGTATAAGAAAGCATTAAGCACAAACATCGAACACGTCAATCAACTGAACAATAACGCTTGATAATCAATAATAAAAATCAAGTCCTTCAACAAGAACGATTATATCATCACCCTAGAACGAAGATTTAGTTCATAATTAAGATGAAATAAACAAACAAAGAGTTTGGGACATTGAAATAACAAACAAAGTGAAGAAACCCACATTGGAATTGATTACGATTCTTGTCGTGTTCGATTTTTTGCCGCAACCTTTCGTCTTCGTCGTCACAATATTTCAACTCATGAAAAACTATTACAAAACTAATTGAGAAGTGTATGATGTTTCAACATCTCAAACACATGGGATTATAAAAGTAGCACATAAAAAATTCTAAAGAAGGAAAGGGAAAAAGTACACAAATAATTCGCAAGATAAAAACTACATCTCTAATGAACGATACAGAGGGATAGTATTACGGTTAGGTCGTTTCTCTTTACTCCATGGGTAAAAATACACTTGTATCGTTTAGTATCATCCCTGTGATATACTCCTTCCGTCCCATTCAAATTACAACAGTTTGATCTGACACAATAATTTATGTGCATGTTAAATTAATAAGAAATGATAATTTTGTAATTGTGACTGTTTGAGATAAAAAAATGAGGAAAATAAGAAAGAGACATTGTAATAACTCAACAATTTATCGAATTATATCGGATTAAAAATATACGTACGAAACGTATGCAACGAACGTGTAAATAAAATTTATGAACGATGAACGTTATATCGTTAAAGTTATTATACATTTGAGACACAAGTTTAAGCCTAAAAATTTGAGATCATTGAACGAAATATTATTATAAAATATTTGGGATAATTAAATCGACAATGATTAATTATCGAGAGACGTTATGATCGCATGTTTATTTGTAATGAACGAATCAACGTTATAATATTATAACGCAACGGTTTTAATTTCAGAAAGTTATATCGTTAAAAGGAATACGATATTAACGTGTTTGGTACGATTAAATCGACACGAATTAATTAACGAAAAATTATTATTACGAAATTGAGATAAAAATAGACTGACGAAAATATAACGAGGGATCAATAAATTTAAAATCCCCTTCCCTCCACTTTTCTATTTCTCCCACCTAACTCCACACAACCTGCAACTCACACCGCACCATTCCGCGCGCAACCACTCCACCCACACCCACCGCACCACCACTGGTCATCAACCACCAACACCAACCGCACAATCATTCTCATAAGTTGGAGAGGAAATTCGTAGCAAGGAAGAAGAGAGAACCAAGCAGCAGCCATTCCTTCTTCGCGCGCTGCCTTGTAGCTGCGTCTCTGGGCCAACACGCGCCACCACCATGCTCCGGCAACTACGAGATGCTCATCACCATGATCGTCGTTGCTACCGGCCAGGGTGATCCTCAATGAGCAGCCGGCATGTGCAGGTTCTCCCTCGCGTTCACCTCATCCTCTTGTTCATTTCGCCTTCCTCACGTCGCCACCACCTTGGACACCGCTGCCACCTCTCCACGATCATTAGGGAATGTTTGAAGTAGCTGGAACGATACAGAGAAGATTCGCATGGCTTTGCACAAGGTTGTCACGCATAAACCATGAAATAATAACTTTCCGGTGAAACCAGAGATTCCGACGATGTTTTTCGGCCACCAACATGTCCAGAGGGATGGTGACAAGTAGATGGTGAAGGGGGTGAGGCTCGGATGCCTTTGGTTTCGTGATTTGGACGTAAACGAACGTTAAAACGCCTTAACGAGCTTTTCCAGCCAACTTCCGGTCAGAGTCCGGCGGGCAGCAGAGAAAATGTTTGGCAGAGCAAGATGATGTGTTTTGATGACATTGGGTGCAATGGATGTCGAAATTGATACGTAAACAAGCCTTAAAACGGCTTAAACGAAGCATTTCCGGCGATATTCCGGCCACATTCCGGCCACCGGCGGTGACGACAGCGGGAACACGACGGTGAAGAAGGCAGGACAGCGGGACGATGACCTCGGGTGTCAAAGGTCCTAGGATTTCTAAGGGATTCTTTAACCCTAAGTAAAACTAGAGTTAAACACGCTTCAAAGGTAACCTAATCCCTCTCGATCCAAATCATGCTTATTATTTCATCAATATGATGTGTTATAATGATTATGATATAGAGGGTATCGACAGGAGGGCGATGATATGCTTATTTGCTTAATAAAAACGTTGAGACGATAACGAAACTAGGGTTATGTTTTTTAATGCATGGATGCATGCATTGGGTTAAAAGGCACCATCTTATGCTAAAAATAATTTAAAAGGGGTCATGGACGTATATTATTTTGAATATGTATGCTTAATGTGCGATATGAGGAATTATACTTAATTATGGAATTTATACGGCAATGAAACTAGGGTTTCAATAACATTTATGCATGGGAACATACAGACGTAAAATAATGCTCGTTATGATCCCTAAATGCCTTGGATGAGATTTCGTTATATGTGTGCATGTTTGATGTGGTGAAACGTTGAATTGATCTTAATCACGGGATTCATGCACTAATAGTACTAAATATACTATGGGGGGTTCGGGTTGTTTAAATAACCTTGACATTAGGTTTGTACACGGAAATGGTTGTTTTATATGTTTGACATGTGATGTAGGGTTTTGGGATTGGTTTTTCCTAGGGTTTACATATCATTATTTGGATTTATGATTTGTATCGTCTAGGTAGTTTCCTTAGCTTCTGTACCTACAAAACCGTTTGGTTTGTTTAGCCTTGTCATGGATTGGGTCTATGACGACATAACGTCATGTGCCGGACATTCTGGATTTCGGGGCGTTACAGACATGGTGGTGGGTGGGTTGATGCGATATAAAGTAGAGATAGTTTGATATTTTTGTATGAAAAAAGGTTAATAAATAAAGAAAGGTTATAATTTGAATGAAACGGCCCAAAAAAAGTGTTGTAATTTGAATGGGACAGAGACAGTACCTCACAGGTCATGGTTGCTTCGTCCTTGCCTAGCTCTATGCACGACCTCGTTTCTGGCAGCTTTTTTTGCCTCGTTTCGATCTCAAATCTTCTCACCTACATTAGTAAGAGCCCAAAGGTAAAGATTGACTTGAAGCAAACCGAATTGATGTTGAATCTCAATAAATGCACCAATATCAAGATCAAAAAGAAGTTAAGTAGCTTTAAAAAATATGTAATATCCATTCTAAAAAATAGTTTGTGTAAATTGTACAAACAATGTATGAAACATATCAAAACAATTATTATCTATTATTATAGGCTTGGATAACATTTTCATGTAATTTGCTGTCCCGTAGGTGGAAATATTTTTAGTCTCACCCACAAATATAGTAAAGAAAAAAATCCAGTCGAGTTTAATCAAACTGCAAGAAACTTGCGCAAATCTCTCGTGGCTTGATTCTATGATTCTTTACTTCGGTCACTTCCACTGTCTTCATGCACCTAATCTTGAGCTTCTGTCTCATTATTTTTCTGATGGTTAAATTATTGTCCTTAGCTGTAGACGGATGATCCATTAGTTCTTTCCTCTGTGACCGACTAGCACTTGGGGGCTTTTGAGGATGCATCTATCATTTGATACTGAAGACATAAATATGATGTTAATTAATTCTTAATATAAAACAAACAATTAAAACCATATAATTTAATTTGGGTTTTTAAGAGTTCCACGCCTCATTTAATTTCATTAAGATGACATTGATAATCGTGATAATTTCCATACTCCTAGGAGACTTTTAGGATACTCTGTACATGAGTTTTGATTTCGGACATAATGAAACGTTGAGAATATAGAACTTTAGACACACAAAAAAAAAAAAAGATTATCGAAAAGGAGTTTAGATGTAACATTGGACTTCTCCTTAACAAAGATCCCACAATGCTCGGATTCCGACAAACAAACTAGGAAAAATCAGACATATTAGTTATTTCGATCGGATTTCGACGAACATATGATTCCGATCAAACGTATTAGTTGTTCCAAAAAAAATACAAGTTGTTCCAACTAGATTCCAATGAACATACTTTTTTCTTTAAAGGAAAAAATATATAAAACCCTGTCAAAAAATTACTCGGATATACTTAATCCCTCTAATCTATCAAATATGTAGATTGACCCCTCATCCATTTTACCCTTGACACCGTTGATCATTTATTGAAAAAGATTATCTTACCCTTTCCCAATTAAATGCACATCTCCCCCCTTTTCTCTTATCTCTCTGCAGCCACCACTTCTCCACCTCCACCCCTTGAACCAAAACAACCAAGCAGCAACAACAGCATGATGAAGTGCCAACAAGGAGGAGGCATTCTGTTAGAGTGTGCTTGTGTGTTTTTATTTGATAAAAAATGGATGAAAAATAAAAGATCAAAATCCTTCCATACATGTGTTTATGAGTTTAAGATAAAATGAAAAAAAAAAAAAAAAAGAAGAAGAAGAAAGACTTTGGGTGAAAAGTTTTTCATTTTAAAATGATGGGATTTGACCAAAAAAAAAAAACAATTTATTTTTTATTTTTTTCTTTTCCTTTCAAACTCACGAACGAGGTGTTGGGGAAATTCGAGGTGGAGAAGCTGCCAGGGCACAACACCTTCATCAAGACGAACGAGGGTGTGGCAGTCAAAATGCTGCACAAAGAGAAGATCCTAAAAGGAGGCCTTATGGCTGACATCAAGCGCGAGATCTCCATCCTTCGTCGCATCAGGCACCCCAACATCGTCCAACTCTTTGAGATGTACCTCCGAGGGCATCAATGTAGATCTAATATTTGGGTGACGAATGACTTCGATTCCGACGTACCGATTCCAAATCCAATCTCCATCCTCGTTCTCACCATCAAGCACCGAAGGTGAAACCCTGAATTTCATGATTTGGATATGCGATCGCAGCACTGATATAGATCGAGTATTTGGTTGACGAATTGACTTCGATCCCCGACGATATCGATTCTGAATCCGATCTTCATCCTTATTTTTCCATCGATAACCCAGGGGTGAGACTTTAGATTTGAAATCGCTGCATTCCCCAATACCGGTTATAAGAACGAAGATCAGGATGAATCCTTAGGGCAACGTTGGGATCGAATTTCTATTCCGACCTCTGTCTTCCGGTTGGGTGGGGTGATAGTATGTGGAAATTTATGTAAGTTGATGATATATTTTTTGAAACAAAATCTTTTAAATGATAAGAATTATCCTCAATACTCATGACAAGTTTTTCATATAAAAAAATCATTTTAGATAAATTATCGTATATTTTAAAAATAAATGTGTCATATAAATTATAATATTTTTATTATATTATTTAATTTAGAATGTCAAAAAATTCAAACTATCAATACTTTATATAAATCATATTATCTTCTATAATTAATATTTTTTCATTTTTTTCTTGCTCACAAATTCTTCACCCACTACAATCAACGTAAAATAACATAAAATCAATGTTCTACTTATTCTGAAACAGATCATCATGTTCTGTTATAATATATCCTATTAACTGCTCTCGGGATTAGTACAATGAACGTCTACCATCAAGAAAAAAAGTATTTTTGAGTTATGTAGAATTAGTGTTGTTGATAAGGAGATGAAATTGTAATGCCAAAGGGACATATTGTATAATCGAGGCCTGCCATCTAAAAAAGCTTAAAAAAAACATTTGAAAAGATATGAAGTCATTCGAGTCAATTGTGGAACTTTATGTATGAAAGTAAGCTTCCCTGAAATAATTTTGACAACATAGTTACATTTGTGTACGTACATGAGATTTTAGAAATGCAACCATAAGTTCCAACAGTAACTATTCCTTAATTGTTCGTATCCAACAATTTGAGAAGTAGGACACTAGTATATATTTAGTCGATCACACGAATCAAGCCGATCAACTTATATACGCCCAACTTGCAAATTAAGCAAACATAAAGAAATACTCACTCCATCCTATATTATGGATTACATTTTCTATCCGGATCGTCCTAAAATATAACCAACACATTCCCTTCGTCCTAATTTAAATTACAATCGTGTGATTCGACATGATAATTTATATATATGTTAAATTAATAAGTGATAGTGCGTTTGCTTTTCCCTCCGTGGGGCCCACATCCTTTTTTTTCTTTCACCAAATGAAACAAAGGAAAAATCAGACACATTCGGGAAGGCACTCAAAGTAGGCAGAAGAGAATTCAGCAGAGGCGGCAACAAGGAAATCAACGCGGCGGAAAAAAAAAAACATCTTCTGTTTTCTATAAATAGGCATCAAGGGGTAGAAAATTAATACAACACATCAAACACAAAAACAGCACCAGAAGAGTTAGAAAAATACCCAGTTTAGGGTATTGAGGGGTATCTTCTACGGGTATAATTTTATTCCGTTAGAAAAGAAAAATTAGTGAGAGTTATTCTGGTGATTGTAATCCCCTAGCACAGTCTAGGGACGATATTTGTAATCCCCTTTTAGTGGATATTTTGGTACCGTAACGGTCCCGTGGTTTTTACCCTTTAAATTTTTTAAGGGGTTTTCCACGTAAAATTTTGGTGTCGACTCTATTCATTTTTGGGCTATTTATTTATTCCATTTTTATAGGGCAACGAGGGAAAACTGCTGGGTAATTTTCGCTGCACCACACACCGACTTTTTCCCAACAGACTGGTATCAGAGCTCTGGTTAATTTAACTGGAGACGGATCCAATTATTGCGTAAATTAAAATGGAAGACGGAGCCAGCGTTGGTGGCATGATCCGACTAACCTCATCGAACTATTCGATGTGGAAGCCCAGAATGGAGGATATCCTTTATTGTAAGGATTTGTACGAGCCGATCGTAACCAAGACGAAACCCGCTGATAAAGAGAAGAAAGCTTGGGCATTACTGCAACGCAAAGCTGTTGGTGTGATCAGACAATATATCGACCAAAGTGTCTTCCAACATGTGGCCAACGACGTCGATGCTTTTATCCTATGGGAAAAGCTCGAGGCGATGTATCAGAGGAAGACTGCGATGAATAAAGTTTCTATGATGCGGAAGCTAGTAAAGTTACAGTTTAGAGACGGTCGCAGTGTAGCAGAGCACCTGAATGATTTTCAGGGTATTGTCAATCAATTGGCATGTATGGATTTAAACTTTGATGATGAGATGCAAGCACTATTACTATTATGTTCCTTATCTGATAGCTGGGAGACACTGGTGGTGTCACTGAGTAACTCCGCTCCTGAAGGGAAGCTCACGATGAACATCGTGAAAGACAGTATGCTGAACGAGAAAACCAGGAGGAAGGAGCTCAGCCCATCCAACTCATCAGACGCTCATGTGATGGAGCATCGCGGACGGAACAAAAAAAGAACTTTTCAGAAAGACGGCAAGTTCAGGGGGAGATCGAAGTCCCAGAATCGGAAGGGCTTCATTTGCTATTATTGTGGCAAACCAGGCCATAAGAAAAACGAATGCAGGAAATTCAAAAGCCACACAGCGCAAGGCAAGATCGTTAAGGGAGAGCAAAACAACGAGCCAAGCACCACTTCCGTTGCAACCATGGATGAACCCTACCTCTTCTCAGAC
>JAOVYX010014923.1:0-30050 GCA_035668315.1 Drosera spatulata | reverse complement strand
CAAAACTTCTCCTCCCGGCGTTCGGCTCCATTGTCGCGGCCGCCGCCGCTCCATCGCCGCCGTACCTCTCCTCTCATCCTGCACCCCACACATCACCCTCACCCTCTCCTCTCATCCCCCAACCCTCGCCACCTCATCATCGCCGCCTTCGCAATCTCCGCTCCAAACACGACGAACAAGAACAAGAAGAGCAAGCAACCGAAGGAGGAATTGCGTTTTGTTGTTGTTGTTTGAGGTGATTGAGTGTTGTTTTGTGATATCGATCTGATTCGGAGGAAGTGTTTTGAATGTTATTGTTGGAGTCTGGTGTGAGGTGGCTGTTAGATTTCGTTGGTGAACAAGGAGTCCGAGAATCTGGATTCCATCATCGATCTCGAGTTTCGATGATGATTGATTTTGCTTTAACCACACTGAACAAGGAGTCCGAGAATCTGGATTCCATCGGGTGACTCCATCAACGACCGAAACCCGACCGTACCATTGAACCTGATCCTTTCCGGCTTCAACTTCTTCGTGCATCAAGCTGGATTAATCCTTCTGTGAAATATTTTTGCACACTTAAAAGAACAACAAAAGTCACATCAAACTATTTCCAATGAGATTTGTAAATTTTATGTGATGATGCTCTCGAAAAGGGGCCAAATGTTTCCACATACGAAGCCAAGAACATAAATCACGAAAACCGATCAATCAAATCCCAATCAAGCGAGACCTCAAAGCAGCTCAATGCACTCAAACCAAACATCTTTGCAGTTGCTCGGAGAATCCCCATAAACCAGCAAATTTACAGGTCTCAGCACACCTCGCAAGCCGATTCTCCCTCGATCGAAACCCGAGATTGGACAGATCGATGAGCGTGAGATTCAACTGTTGTTGTTCGAGTGATTTGGTTACTGTTTTATGATGGTTGGATTGAGTTTTGTGGTGTTAATGATATATTACTCATTTCGGTCGATTCCGATGGATATAATATTCACTCAAACATATTAATTATCCGGTTGGGATTTCGACGAATATATTTTTTCTTTAGAGATATAGTTTTTTTTATAGATATATTATTTTGATACATATGCATACTACTTGGGATATAATAGGGATGGAATGGGGGTGAGGTAGAGGTTGGATAAAGATGGGATAATATCTTATTAGAATTTATGAAAATTAACGATATCCAATATTTTTTCATAATACAGTAGTAGAGCAACTGTTGTTACAATATAATTAACTTACATTCTATTATGAGATGAACGAAGTAAATGCATAAATGATTTTTCATAAAATATATGTACATGGATCCCCTGTTGTCGACAGCAGGGTGATGCTTACCCCTTCCACAAATAGAAAAAGAAAAAAAAACATTTAAAAAAATTAAAAGAATTAAACCCTATCATGAAAAGCTTGACCATATTAAAAAAAACTTAAAAAACTTTGAATTAAAGATCCTATAAAAATAAATCCATAAAAAAAAACTACACAAACAAACAAACCAAACCCCATAAAACAATTAACTTAAACCGTTAGAACAAAAAAAATTTGATCCATCGGCTCCCAACCCATATAGCACGTTTGCTGTATCATAAGGTATAAATTATGATACATTATTAAATTTGGATGTTTCATATAAATTATAACGTTTTTTAAATTAGTACTCTCTTTATCTCATATTATAGACCACATTTTCCTATTTGGATCATCTTAAAATATAACCAACATATCATATTTAGTAACCTTTTCATATAAAAAACTAAAATAAATCATCATCTATTATAATACATCCACGATTTTCTTCCTCTTTCTCTCTTATTCTCTTTCCTAAACGACACGATCATTAAAAAAATACTCTTTTTTTATTAAATCATATAAAAATTCAATGCATACATAAATTCACATGACGGATCAAAATATTCATTATATTTTGAGACGGAAGGAGTATGTTTTTTTGTAGGGAGTTACTATTGCCAAGGTAAGCTTTCATACCGTCAAGGCTATTACACTCACACAATTTATTTTGTGATAAAATAATCCTCTCATAAGTTGTCTTGACGGTATCAAATACTGACTTGGCAATATCAATTTCTTTTTTATAACAAAAATTTTAAATTATTCTTATTTTATATCAAATCATTTTTTTCATTTTTAGTTTTTTTCTCTATCCACACATAATTCTTACAATTATTATTATTGTTCTATCTTATTTCTTTATCTCTCACCTCATAATTACACTATTTATCCACTCATTATTTCAATAAAATATATTGGTAAAAAAAATAAAATCAATAATTATTTAATAAACGTGTTAAATGAATATATCATGACAGAATAGGATGTATACGCCATCATCGAATCCCCAATCAGACTAGACAACAAAATCCCACGGCATCCTCTCGATCCTAAAGAAACGAGTACTGTCATCGAGGTGACAGAACCCTAATCCTCATTTCATCGTTCTCGCTATACAACGAAACCCGCAGCCATCAGTTTCACGAGTAAGTCAATTCAACTCTTTGCTCTTCATTTTTCATTCACTGATTTGATGGAACGAAGATATATCCATGGCACGATCATTTTCTGTTTTGGATTGATTCTTCTGATTCTATTTGTGGATTATTACAGTCTGTGTCGTCTTGTTGGGTTCTGTTTCATGATTATTACTCCCCCATCCCATTACGATGTTATACGCTAATTATACTACTCCTTATATATTTTTAGCTATTTCTTTTATTAATAAACGATATGGTATCAATATCATTTTATCATAGGTGTTATAGTTCGTAATATATATCATTTTTTTATGTTTGATATTTCAGGATAAATTTTAAAAAAAACATTGATTGTTCGTGTCACGGATCATTATAATGGCATCATCCTTTTTGCTTATGGGTACAAAGAAAATACAACCTTTTTGGAAGGGAGCAGTAGTTTGCACATTGAATTTCATAATCTGGTTGCTTGGCTTAGTTTTCAATTCTGCTGTTATCGAACTGGATATTCTTATGATAACCTAACTGTTATTTTCTTCATAGGTGATGGGTGATTTTGAGTCAATTCAGAATAGTCATTTATTATCGAGTAGGATTATGTCTTTTCCTATAACCTTAAATAGGTTCAGTGAAATTTACCTTGAAATGTAACTGTGACATACTGTCTCGACCGAGAGTGAACTTACAGTCCTGTAGTTGGTTGAAAGCTGTAGTACTCCGTCTTCGATGGTAGTTCATGACCGTAGGACTGATGTTAGAATTGACGATTAACGGAATCACAAGAAGGCTAAAGCATAATTACCCTATCCCAGTGATGGTTTCAAGTGAGATATGGATGATTCAGGATACGAGGCTGTCAATAAGAAAACAAGTTTTGATAGATGTTAAGCATTAACAAGTATGGTGCCCGCTTATTTTCCTTGAAATTTAGTCAAACATAGACGACTTATATGGATTTGAATCCCTTGAATTCTGCATGTAGTGATTGGTATAGCAAACTCTTGGTTCATCGAGTTTCCCGCTGACAAGAAGAAATGTCGGTGCATGACGGACGTTTATTGTGCCATGATTACTCACAGGAAAGTGTGACATGGGAAGCTCGAAAGCAGATGAGAAAATTCTGAGCTACAATGATGTTGTACTGAGACGATCGGATCTCCACATCCTCAGTGGACTTTACTTCCTCAATGATCGAATCATCGAGTTCTATTTCAGCCATCTCAAATCAACCTATCCCTCGGATGACATCCTTCTACTGCCGCCTTCAATTGCTTTTTGGATCGGAAGCTGCCCAGATAAGGAGAGCATCAGTTGTTTTGTGGAACCGATGAAACTGGGTTCAAAGAAATTCATCATCTTTCCTGTCAACGATAACGTGGATGTCACCTGGGCTGAAGGAGGGAGTCATTGGAGTTTGCTAGCATTCGACAGGAACGCCAACATATTCGTACACCATGACAGCAATGGAGGAACAAACAGTAGGCATGCAAAACGACTTTATCAATCTGTAGTTGACTTCGTGGGATGCTCAGGATCGAAGCCAAAGTATGTAGAATACAGCGGAACTCCACAGCAGGTGAATGGTTATGATTGTGGTTTGTATGTGTGTGCCATTGCTAGAGTGATATGCAGTTGGTACACATCCAGAGGATCCAAGCATGACGACAATGATAATGACAAGGAAGATGATCTTTGGTTCTCTACCATGGAGGAACTTATAACGCCTGCTGCAGTTGCACAATTGCGAAGTGAGATCCTGGGGCTTATTCAAGAGCTTATTGCTGCAAAACAGGATGCATGACGAGTTTGTACCTTAATTTTTGTCACGAGACATCCTTGTTTGGCACAAAATCGACTAAGATCTAATAGTATACATGATGTAATTCCTAACATCGGAGGATAACAACTGAACTGCCAAATTTAACAAAGAATTGGCAGCTAATTATTCAAGATCCCTATTCTATGATCTCTATGTTTTTCCGTTTCTTAACCGCTCTATACTGGCCAACAATGGCTCATAGATACTATGTGCAACAAATCAGTGTAGCGGCATTCTTCTTTTCCAAACTGATGTGCTTCAAGAACTTAGCAGGAATGCGGATGCAAATTTCTGTTGAATACTTGCCCTGCTTAGCTGTTGCATGTAACATATTACAATTGAGCAAAAATCAGCGACATGTGATCAATCAGGTGGGGAGCCGGTAGGCACGTTTGGCAGACTCAAGTGTGTTCAATAGAAGCATAGCTACGGTCATTGGACCAACACCTCCAGGCACTGGGGTGATAGCGGACACTACAGGCAAGGCTTCCTCATAGCAGACATCCCCAGTTAATGAGTAGCCATGCTCACAACTTGGGTCCTACCCAAACAGTAATCATAATCAGAACAACCAAAAAAATGATAAATCCATGAAGGAATTTAATCTTCATCACGACAAATCAAAGAAGCAGGGAGTAATTATTCGAACAACAGGCATCATATGCATATGAAGTTCCACCATCGAAATCATGAAGTGGCCATAGCATGGAATGAATATGAGACGCTGTGAGCATATTGTACCTCAATTGGATTGGTGCCGACATCAATGACAATAGCACCAGGCTTTAGCCAACTTTTCCGAACAAGATTGGGTACTCCCACAGCTGCAACCACAATGTCGGCCTCACGAGTGAACTTTTCTGGATTTTTAGAGAATGCATGCAGCAGAGTAACAGTGGCGTGGTGTCTCTGCCGAAACCATGAATCAAAACAAATTTAGGCAACATCCTTTCTGAGAAAATATAAGCTGCCGTTCTCAGTATCATACCTGCAACAACAAATAAGTTGGGAGTCCAACAATGTTGCTTCTCCCAATAACTACAGCTTTCTTGCCCATAATTTCTACTCCCGACCTCAGCAATAACTCGATGCAACCCTTAGCAGTGCAGGGAATAAATAATGGCTCCCTTCCTCTCATAGCCAGATTCCCTATATTCAGTGGATGCAACCCATCTACATCTTTTTCTAGCTGGATTATGCTTAGAACCTTCATGTTATTCAAATGCTGTCAAAAAACAAAAACGCCGCGATTATGGCTGGAACGCAAAACACAACCACGCCATCAGGGTGTGAGCCTACCAAGTTCATCACACGTATCATTCGATAGCTATCAAAACATGGGAGTGTGCTGAAGAGGAACTATGAGAAAGAAAACAAGGAAAAATCCACTCGTAGGCAAATCCTGCGATGATGCATTCAGCAGCTGGCACTACATATTTTTTAGCTTGCACCTTTTAAAATAGCATAAGACAGAAGCCAAATTTGATGAAAGTTCCGAAAATTACCCGAGGAAGAGGAAGCTGCACAATAACACCATGAAAAGAAGGGTCCTCATTAAAACTCGACAAAGTACTATTGACTTCATCTTCTACACAGAACTCCGGCAATTCGGCAACCTCAGCCCTCATTCCAGCATCATCACAAGCTCTGATCTTGTTGCGGACATAAGATTGACCTTCTCTTCTTTGACCAACTGAAATCACAGCCAAGCCAGGAACTTTTCCAATGGACTTCTTCATACTTCTCACTTCATCAGCTATCCTTGATTCAATCTCGGCAGCAATTGCCTTACCGTTAATCACAGCACCAGTCCGGCCATCAACTGTTGCAATTCTGAGATAATAAGTCAAGTTGAACATCATAATACAGTAGCAAGAATAAAGCTACATATTTTTTAACAAAAAAATCAAAATCAGGGGGAGTAGAGACTAATACTCACTTCGATTTAGTGAAGACGGAGATGGGCAATGATCCGTTATTGGTCTCCAGATGTCTGGTAGGTCTACTGAGACAAGATTCTGCGGTGACTTAAGTATTGGGGAACTAGCCTCATCCGCTAACGCCGACGTGTTGACAGATCTCCATATCCATCCATATCCAATGAAATTCCTCATAACCAACTTTCCATCTCTCAAAAACCAGCCACCCCTCACCATACTAGTTATCTACATATCCAAAGTAGCCAACAGTCTTACCAAATACTAGAAACCAACTTTCCGTCTCTCAAAAACCAGCCACCCCTCACCATACTAGTTATCTACATATCCAAAGTAACCAACAATCTTACCAAATACTAGAAACCGTAGAAGCAAACAGTTCATCAATCTGGTCACTACTATCACAAAGAAATCCTTGAAACAAACATGACACCAGGGACTTGATCATGTAACGACTGCTATGATACAACAAGCATAACAACATAGCCAGTCCACACTGCATCCCAATCAACCTACTTAAAATAATCTTCTTCCAATTTGGTTTCTTTCATTCATTCGCAGTTCTGATTATGGTTCCTACCAAATTTGCTCAATTCCTACACCTGAATCAAAATCTACTAAAAAATTCTACTCCAACGATTCTGTAGATTCTCAATCCAAAAAAATAAACACAGTAGAAAAAGGATAATACAGCACAATCATAGACATTTCTAGGCTTTGGCGTTTCCTATAAAAACATATACGATCTGATTTACCATTAAGGAATCAATAATGAAAGCCCTAGGGGGAAATGACATTAAGATGTCCTTGGAAACTTATACTCCCTCCGTTCCACGAAGGTTGCAATGCTTAGACTGTGCGGATTTGTCAAGGTAAACTTTGACTGCGTCGCACGATGATCAAATGAAGTTATTTTTGTAAATTTTTCATGTAATATTAATGATAGTTTATCTGAAATTTTTACATCCTTTAATGATGCAACATAACTTTTTAAAATACGTCTTGAATATTACTGTGGCCGTCCCAATTTAATTGCAGCATTATGCAATAACTACACTATTCAATTATAGCGTTGCACAGTAAATGCACTATTCATTACGCATTTCAATGTGTTATTTTTATTAGTAAACAATATGATATGAATTTTATTTTATTTCAGGTTATGATTAATAACTTAGACTATGTTTCACGATGAATTTATAAAAAAAAAATCGTTTGATCATATCGGCAGATTATTCGTACCATCGTCAACTTTATGGCTTATGTGGCCAAACGTTGCAATTAAATTGAGATGGAAGGAGTACCAAAATTCATATCGCTGCAATTTTCATGGACTATTATTGAGTTTGACATGGTTGGATGAACAATACACATTGTCCCAGTCGTACTAGTATGGATGGTGAGAGTTCGAATTTGATTTTAACAAGAATTTTCAAATCAATCGTATCTATCAATTCCATTATCAGATGACTCAAAGAGTACTAAAGGTTATTGTATTTAAACCTTCTAGTCCTAGAAATTTTAGGAATATTTTTATTACATACCTCGAGTCAGAAGGAGGTTGCCGGCGGCCGGAGCAAACAAGTGAGAAGGAAACGCAGACGGTGAGAGGTAGAAGGGACGCGGTCAACCGGCCGGCGGCGGCGAGGGCAGAGCGGCGGAGGAGACGAGGCGGTGGTGGGGTTTTAGTTTATGCTGAAGAGGTTGAGTGTCGACGGCGGATATCTACGATTCGGATCTAGCCGAGAGTTGGAGTTCGGATAAACCCATAAAACAACACAAAATGTAGGTTATGTTCAATAGGAATAAAGTCCGTCCATGTTATTCTGGTGTCCATCTCATATTTTGTGTTCGACGAAAATATATGGATTTTTTTTATGATCAATATAGATTTATGTTTTATAGTTTCACATAGGGTGTGCATGAGATCGAATGATCCGATATTCAAGATTTTTTTTATCCCATCCCGTATAAATTTTACGTTATCGATAAAAATGTGGTATTTTCGACATCGTCGGTACAAAACCAATGAAATGAAGATATCAACATACCGTGATACAATATGGATTCTAACACAATTAAAGAGACTAAATTTACTAAATGACCCGAAACGTACTTAACAACGATTCCCACATGCAATAAACAAACTCCGTATTAAAAAGAGAACCGATTTTATCAAACAATAAGCATTCAATCAAAGAAATGGATGGAGAGTACTGGAACACTCATCAGCAACAACCAAGCTATTATACCAGAAAATTATTGAGAGATATCACCTATCTAAATTAATTTCAAACAAATATCTCACTTTTTTTTCTTCCAACAAAATATCCCCTAGCATTTTTTTCTTTGGAAATTCAATTCTTCTGTCATTTGAAGAACAAAATTATTCTCTTGCCTTTTAAAAATTTGTTCTCTTGCTATATGCATTGTCTTGTCCGTTCAATTGTTGGGTACACATATTCTTCTCGAGGTTATTGTCAAGTTGAATTTATCTCTTTTGTCATGCCCAATTTGTCGGATCAAAGACAATCAAGTGAATAGATTTTTTACTCGTATTTTCTGCATGGAACAAAATCAACTAAGCTGGAGTGCATGACAAAATGTGAGTGCTCTATCATTGGATAATGTTCACTTGATTGTTGTCAGTTTGTAGTCGCCGGTTTTTTGTTATCATCGTCAGTTCGTTGTTGTTTGCAGTTTATCCTCATTGTCCTAGTCGTCCTTGTCATTAATTCGTCGTCATTGTCGTCGACAATTCATCGTTCCGATACTTCGTCATCATCGTTAGTTCGTCGTCAATATTCATCATTTTCGTTAATTCGTCATTCTTGTCGTCGGTTCGTCGTTATTGAATTTAAAAATAATTAATTTTAGGAAATTAAAATTTGTATGTAATAATTATTTTTGTGGGAAGTGATCTTTTGATTGATTATGGGTACTTAATGAGAATAAAATTATCCGCTCTCCGTTCCGAATTACTCGAAACGTTTTGACTCGGCACGAGAATTTATGTGAGTGTTGAATTTGTGTGAATTTTGATGAAAAAAGAATATTTTTTTTATGATAGTGGGGTTTACTATAACAATTATGAGAAGAGTTAGTGGATGTACTGTAACAGATGATATTGATTTGATATATTTTATATTAAAAAATTATGAAAAATGAAAATGTTTTATTTATTTTGGGACTAACAAAAAAAGAAATATGTTTTAATTAATTTGAAACGGAAAAAATAATGGGATAATTTTTACATAATTAAAACTCCAGATACATATCAATAATTCTCTCAGATTTATATATCACTTGAGAAGCAGCAAAAATAATGAACAAAAAACGTTCATATCATATAAGCATATGAAAGAATGAAACAACCATGCAACATCAGCGTACATGAGGCACAAGGTGCTCTTATGAAAACGGAATGTTGGTCCGGTCCGGCACGTACCGATTTTTCCTATATCTTGAAAAACTATTCCCATCCCAACCAATTTTGACCGGTATTTGACCGGAATGATCCTTTTTCGGGAACAATTTTACACACCCCAAGTTTCATCTCTATGTATCAACTAAAGTTTTTATGAATAGTTTAATAATTTTCCAAATAGAACTCAAAGGGAAAAATCGCTACTTTCTCTTAATTCCTTTCTTCTCGGATCCAACAGTGTCCTTTCCTTTACTTCTCTCCAGAACTCGCAAACCAAACCACAATAAGCTGAACACAAAACACACTTCACATGTTTCATAGAGCAAAAACAGAAGCAGCTTGTTAATCATATCCAGAAATAAAAAAGCCTTTCACAATAATCCGGAAAATAGCAAGACCCCTTGCCCATCCCAACTTTCTTAGAAGAATTTCACAGGTTTCTGCCAGCGGCAAGAAACAAATGTCACAGGTACATGCGTCACGTTTTTATTCTAGCGAACTAGTGAGAACATCAACTCAATGACTTTGCATCAAAGAAAGACTGTCCACGGTTGAGGCGATGACATAACAAAAAATCAATAGCCCCAGTAATCATTGCGGATCTCATCGTCAAACTTCTTCTTCAGCTCCGGATGCTTTGCGAAGTACTCATCAGCTGTCATGGTGCTCAGTTTTTGCTACAGAGGATAAACACACACAAACTATCGGAATAAAGCGATCATCGAGTTGCCCAATGGGCCTCTCTGAAGGTATGAAGGACCATAAATACTGATCACGAGTGATTGCCCTATCAATAATCAACTTACCTTGAGCTCTTGAACATCTGCAATTTCTTTCTCCAGTCTTTCAGATTCTTTCAAGGACTTCTGTTCTGCTTCTTTCAGCTCCACCAACTGCGACATCGGCAATCCTCATTTACAACAACCGTCATGAACGAAAAAAAAGAATGGCACGACCACATGCTATGCCTTGTGACCCTAGCTTCATTAACAGCGTGAAATGCCAACCCAAGGAAATAGGGAGAAAAGCAATGGTCACCAGGCATGCTATATTCCTCGACCCTAATGCTCTTGAAAAAGAGTTTACGTATTCAATAAATACTCAAACATGACTTGTCCAAAAGGAAAATTCCTATAACAAACTCACCTTCTCTATTCATGTTTTCTTAATCGGAAAATTACATAGTATGCAGAGTTTTCCAATGTTTTTTTCGACCATTCAGAGTTTTCCAATGTTGCATCTCTTGCAAGCCAACAAATGCAGTTGCAGCTGAACTAAGAAGCTAAGACGATCAAAGCACTACACAGATAGGATGACATTAAAGGCAAGTGGGTGCCCTTGAGTGCTCACCAGGGCATCAAACTTAGGCTTGTATTCTGGAGTGACTTTGTCCACATATTTTGGGATCTCAATGCCTGCATATGCCAAGTATATCATGTTAACAAAGCCAACCAGCCAAAAAAAGCAAAAGGAGAATACAACATACATTAGCAAAGCCATCAAATTGCTTTATGCATTCATGTAAAAGACTGCGAGATCTTATCCAGGCAACATAAGCATTGTGAAAATTTAGCCATTGGCATGCCTCAACAAGCAAAAGATTTGGCATACAACAATAACAACACAACCAAGTCTTATCCCATCATCAACAAAGATCACACAGTGCCACTTTTTATCAATGAACACCAACTTCACAACTTACTGTCAAAAGCTTCCTTGTACATATCGACAAGTTTGTTTCCAAGTCCTTTCCTGTAATAGTCCCAGTCAATTGGTTCAGGTTCCTGGGAAAAATTGAATCACAAACAAATAAACGATGAATATATTTTAGAGGTGAAAGAACACAATCATGCAGCTACAGCCAGGGAAGTGAAGAGATTTTCTCCATGGCAAAAGTAAATGAATGATCTAGCAAACATGCCCAGGGCTAGGCAAAATCACCATTAGGAAATAACAGAAAAAGTGGAAGTAACTATACTCAGATGACGCATAATACAGTTTACTCATGCAAATGGATCAGAAAATAGAGATGCATACATGAAGGATTCATTTCATAAAGCACTTAGGATACTAGAAATGAGAATTAGTTACACACAGGATGTTGCCAATGAAGAAGGTAGAGTGATCCCCTTTGTGAACAGACTCTAATCTTTTGCACCAGCTGAAGCTAATGGAGAAACAAACGCACAACGCTTTTCATTTCTTCAATCAAGAAGAGAAAAACTGACCAGAACCCAGTCGAATTCTTTTCTACCTGTTGACTCAAACGTTCGCTCAGAATTCTCTATACCCTTTTGAATCATCTAATACTCCTAGTTAAACCTTAACATAGTCCGAGGGAACCGTGAAACAGTTCCAATCACCTATAAACAGTCGAATAAAAAAATTTCGTAGATCATATCCCACACAACCCCCTCTCACTCTCTCAAAGTATCTATCGGACACAGTCTCGCTTTCCTTTGTCTAGCAGCCAAAAATTGACCTACACAACCACATTGTCCAAATCCCACCGAATCAAAGACAACAAATCCCAGATCGCTCTACAACATCGACACCAAAAGCCGAACTTCCAATCGACTATAAAGCGCCATTACATAAACATATAACACTCTCAATGTCTCGCACGGATCCACCAATCAAAATACAGAAAAATGACACCAACTCTAACAATAACTTGAATAATTCCCTAATCCTCCAGAATCTGCAAAAAAACAACCGTCCATGGATCCGACTTCAATTACTCAACAAACGAACCACAGATCCGAATAAAAAAATTCAACCAGATCAATCAAAAACCGAAACAAACACAATTCCCCAATCAAACGCGAAATAGTCGAGAGAGAATCGAGATGATCTCATACGAGGCTGAATTTGGTCTGGAGACTTTGGTTGACTTCGTCGAATGACCGTCTCAGATTAGCGAACTCGCGGCGGGCGTCGTCGGTGACGAGGAACTTCGCCATGCCATCCCAGTCGATGTTCTTCGACGCCTTGAACGTCACGTCCGCGATCTTCTTCCCCGCCGCTCCACTCATCTTCGGAGGACAACTGATTCGCGTTGGGATTCGAGATTGTTGTGAGATGAATGGCGTCTGTGCAGAGAACCACTGAGAAAACGAGGAACCCTTGGCTTGGATATACCAGGGGCTTTTTGGGAAGTCAGGATAAAAAAGCCAGAAAAAATAAGAATGATACTTCCCCAACCCATAATCAATATTTTTTGATTATTTTAATATTATTATATTTATATTAATATTGATATAAAAATTTTGATCAAAATATAGTACTTATAAATCCTATTTAAGTAAAGTTTTATTTATAAAAATTATATCTGTTTTTTTAAGATTTATATAATTTTCTAGTAATTTGAACCATCCGGATTTGACCGGGTGAAATCAGGTCAATTGCATGTTTAGTTTTCTAAACGAATCGACCCGATCAAAGCATCGGGTCACGGTTTAATTAGTTGAACCGGCCAGTTTGGTCCGATTTTTATAACTAGGCCCATAATACATGCTCCCCCGCACAATATTAGTTATAGCACAACATTAATATATGTAAATAATAAA
This sequence comes from Drosera spatulata, assembly GCA_035668315.1. Lineage (NCBI taxonomy): Eukaryota > Viridiplantae > Streptophyta > Magnoliopsida > Caryophyllales > Droseraceae > Drosera > Drosera spatulata. The sequence goes on along the minus strand of JAOVYX010014923.1, from coordinate 16,818 downwards.
AGGGAAAAGAAAATGCGTGTCATGATATATGTGTATACTGTGAAAAATGAAGCATTGAGATTAAATGATTAAAAATGAATGGTTAAGATTAAAAAGATAACATTCTGATTTCAACTCTTGATTTATGTTGTTTTAATCTTAATCGTTTATTTATTACTGAACACACGTATGTCATGACAGACATTTACTAAGCCCATAACAAAATTATTCATAGTATGAATCGTTTTTGGAACGATTAAATATCGTTTTATGTAACATTAATTATAGTTTATATTTTATACTTTAATCCTGGATCAATGACTTAATTTTGTTACGTCTTTAAGATAAATAACGGAATTTATCAAAATAGGGTTAAATAATACAATGATAATGACGGAGGGTGTGCATTATTTTTCTTTTTGGCTTGTGCTATTATACCTGTAACCTTTCCTATTCTAGCAAGCTTTTAATCTAAAAAACATTAAATCAATCATGTTTTATTATAATACGTTCACTATCTACTCTCTCAACTATTATAGTTAATCCCACTAAATATTCTTTTTTCATCAAATCCCACAAAAATTTAACACACATAAAATCTTGTGTCGGTTGAAATGGTTGTAAGTAAATTGAGATGGAGGAAGTAATAGTCTTAGATCGACAGACAATAGTGTTATTATTTTAGGGGCTATTTAGTATTATTGTTTAAAATTGTGAAAATCAAAACCAGTAATAAAAACAAGAAATCAGTAGCTAAAATCAAAATCATGCTACACAATAAAATGATTTTTTTGTAAAAGGGATATTGAATATTTTTTACTCATATGAAACAAAATAGAAACTGAAAATCATTTTTTTTTGTTTTTTGTTTTCTGCTATCGTTTCATCAGTATCAGAAAAAAAAATTAGAAAAAAAAATTTCTACTTCATCATTCAATAAAATAAAATAAAAATCAAAAATTAAAGTGATATAAAACAAATCCTAATAAGAAGATTTTCGTTCTTGAATGTCACTCTGTGTCCCGTTACATATACAGACATTGATACGTTGAGAAAATGTTGATATGAATGATAATTGTTGTCGTGGACGACCAAAGTTTGAGCCACGTCGTTAGTGAAATATAACCCTTAAATTCAAAAATTAAAAAAAAAATTGTCAAAATCAACTCTACATTAGTCCCGTTTTACACGATGCCAAAAAGAAAAGTTCTGGCTCATCTAGGGGCAGGAGTTGTTATTCGTCCGCCATAAAATCTCTCTCTACTAAATGGAGACTCTTCATCTAGATGGTGTTACGCTTCGTTGCTTAAGATCTCACTTGTATGTTACGTCGACATACTTGGAATTTTCAGATGTTCAAAGCGTTTCATCTTTTGCTAGAACAAAAGGTCACCAAACATAGAAGTAACTGAGGATTTTTCTTAAGAAGTCACACAAGATATAAGAAACTGAAGACATTCAAACTATGCAGCAATCCTTTTGACGGAAGAAACAAAAAACCAGAAAAAAAAAAAAAAGACATTCCAATATCCTAACGCTGGATAAAATCTAAAGCATAAACCGTGCTTTTCAGTTGAAAAATAGATCAAACGGAGAAGCATCCAACTGCTGAAAAGGAATAGAGATCATCAAAGAATCTATCATATCCAAGCTAACCTAGTCGACCCTGTATGAGGAGATTAAGTTAATAAAACCTATACATTAGAAAGAGCAGAGATGATCACAAAAAGCTTTTAGATGCGGCTGCCACAAAAAAAGGAGCCTCATATTAGTCCCACTCTGGAGAAAATGAAAATGAGGGTGCTTCTGGCAGCATCGTAAAAAACTCAATGCAGTCCTCCGGCATTGTTGTTGCGGATGATATTGCGTTCATCCCAAAGTCGACAAGTACATGTCGCCTTCTTGTTCTTCCACTCGGCTCCACAGGTATAGCAAAACTGATACCCGTATCTGCAGAGCAAACACGCACAAAGTGAAACATCATACGAGAAGCAAGGTTGTGATGATCAGATCATAATGCAATTCTGGAGTTTCAAGAACCAAACCATAGATTTGGCTCCAATTATTGATCGGGAATTTAAAAACTTTTGACAGATAACAGGAAAACTAACAATAAAAACCAAAACCATAGATTTGGCGCCAATTATTGATCGGGAATTTAAGAACTTTTAACAGAAAAAAGGAAAACCAACAATAAAGGCGCCTAGAGACAGAAAAAATTACTTGCAATAAATGTGGTAGCAACCTTCAGCGTGTTCTATCATATGCTTGCATTTCACGCGTTGGCGCCATCTTTTTGATGTAGCAAGCGACTTCAGCTTCGAATCAGCAGAATTAAGATCAGATTTTAACTTATTATACGCATGACATGACATGCCAGAATGCCAAGGCACATTGCAACTGATAGAGAAGGGTGGGGTTTCTGACATTTGACGCACAAGCAACTTCCGAATTCTTGTACACTTCCAGATCTTGCGTTGCTATATTCGAAGACCTCGCTTCTAGCCATTAACGTTGAGCACCTAGGATCTGGACAATAAACTTTCTCGGTCACCGGAATGGAAGCTTCCTTCACCAGCTGGCTCATGAGCTCATGCAACTCGGGCCCTAAGAGTTTCTGACAGCTTTGAACGTTGAGCTCTATCTTGCAGCTAACATAGGGGAATTTTGGCACCTCCCTCTGACATAGCTTCACTTCGACATGCTTTTTCACACAAAAATTGCAACAACGGTGCTGACAACCGTCGACCGTGAACATCAGGGGTAAAGCAGCCTCTTCAAGACATATCACGCAGGCGTCTTTTAAATCTTTGCCAAGGTTGTACCCTTTGGGCTTTGACATTTGAGAATTAATAGCAGACCTTGCAAGTTTATACGCGTAGCTGTTGTCATCTTTCTTCAGAAGCAAGGGAGTGCATTGGATAAAGTTCTTTTGGCACAGGTTCAATTGACCAACCAACTTCGAAATGGTTTCATCCATATCTCGTCTTTCGCCGGTGACCTGCATTCCAACACATTATCAAAGCAGTTTTGCTTGTGAAATTCTGAGCACAATTCGCCGAAATACTGATGCAAGCATAGCTTATGCTGTATACCAATACAAACAATTCTGATTCATTCATTAGTGAAATGGAACAGAAAACATGATTAAACAACAAGACCAAACAGACCATAAGAGTCAGCTTGACATCATTTCTTGATTCCTATTTTTTTTTCTGTTGACCCAAATCACGACAAAAACTAAAACAGGGGACAAAACACAACAGTGTTCATGTTTTGGTTATAGTTTTCAATGAATCAGACATTCGAGAGTCATCACTGTCAGTTTTTGGTAAATTTGTTCATTTTTTGGTAAATTTTATCTCACCTAACATCTGTTTACTTAGTTCATAGGACTTGAACTTGAGTGTTTGAGGGGAAAAGCTCCTTGCCACTTGGTCTAATAGATGTGGACAGAACTACTCTCATTTGTGGTACCATGATCAACAGCAATGCCAATGCAAAGCATTACACAACATTTTAACACCATCAAATTCAATAATTGATAAGTCTAGAGGGCAACCCCATTCCATTTGGTGAGCGACCTTCCATCGAAGAGGTCAGAAGATCCAATCAGGAGATTGTTCAACTGTTCAACTGACAAGTGAGGATAAGTCCGTCGGCTGTTTATCTGATCCTCTCCAATTAGCGGGCGGGTTATCGATTGGCCAAAGGGGAAAACCATTTTAATAATTGACAAATCTAAACAATATTTATCCATTGATACACCAACTTCTCACACCCAACGTCACCTTCTTCAACCCCAAACTCAACGTCAAATCAAGCCCTTCAAGCACGGCCACCACCTCCACCACCTGCTCCTCACCTCCTCTTCCTCCACCGTCACCGACTTCGCCACCTCGAACTCCACCTCACCTCTCTCCCCCATCACCACGATCCCCGTCGCCGTCACCACTCTCCCTTCCCCTCCCCCTCCTCCTCCACCAACTATCCCTTTACAACAAACCCTAAACACAGGTCCTACATTATTCCCTTCTTCCAATTCCAAGGGTTTGTCGAACCAGTTTTCGGTGCTCTCCCACTCCGAATCTGGAATTTGCTCCATCTCCTCCGCGAAGCTCCGATCGTGGAATCGAACTCGGAGTTTCACTAGGGTTTGGGCCTACTGCGATCACGAGAACTCCTCGTCGGAATGTTCTCGTGGGATCCGCTCGACCTCGGCGTCGAGGAAGTCCGCGACGGAGGGGACAGGGACAAGGACGCCGGCGATAAAGGAGGCGGCGACCGAGAATTATAACTTCTAATAAAATAGAATATTACAAACCCGTACACTTATAAAAACAGTCACACTTTAATTGTATTTAACACTCACAATTTATACCGTACTTTATTTGAAAACACTCTACAAATATACACTTAACTCTTAAGTGCCTTGCACTTATTCTTACACTTAGGAAACTCTAAGTTTTTTATGATAATAAACAAGATTGCTAAATACCTCTTTATATAGTGGTAAGGCAATTAAACTTTTCCTTACGCTAACTACACTCCTTAGGGATATCTAAGAGAACACGAACAGTTGTGATCTTCGCTACTGGACTGAATGTCTCATCATAGTCCAGGCCATACTTCTGTGAGAATCCACGAGCAATAAGACGAGCTTTGTACCTTTCGATCGAATCATCAGATTTGGTTTTGACCTTGTACACCCACTTGCAAGAAATAGGTTGTGTTGACTTCGGCTTTGGAACTAAATCCCAAGTCTGATTCTGATTCAATGCATCGATCTCTTCCTGCATGGTTTGTCTCCATTCCTTGCCACGAGCTACCTCCTCATAGGAATCCGGCTCTTGTTGCTTGCCATCTTCAACAAGAGCTGCATTGGCATATTTGGGATTTGGCTTTCGCTCTCTGGTTAGATAGCGATGCTTTCGTTGACTTCTTGCATGCTCTTCTTCTTGGTCAATTTATTCTTATGCGTCTTCAAATTGGATAGGTCTATCCTCCTCTCTGATCTTGTAGACTCCCCTTTGTCAGGGACTTCCTTTGCTTAAAGATTTAGGAGATGACTCTCCTTTAGAACCTTCAGGTTCTAGAGGAACTTCTCGATCAAGAGTAGCTTCCTCCTCTTTATCCATCTTTTCTTGCAGCATTTCTTTGATCACTTTTGAACCTGATAAAGTGACTGACTGTGGGCTCCACCAAGATGATGCTTCGTCGAACACCACATTCCTTGATGGATAGCATCTGCCTGTGTTGGGGTCAACACACTTCCATCCCTTTCGCTGATCATCGTATCCTACAAAGATACATCGCATCGTCTTGTTGTCGAACTTGCTCCGAAGGTGGTCAGGGACGAAGACATAGCACACATATCTGAAAACTCGGACTTGACTCACCACTGGCTTCATTTTCCAGAGTTTCTCGAATGGCGTCAAGAATCCAAGCCTCGCTTGTGGTAATCTATTGATGACATGAGCCGCCGTCTTCATGCATTCCGTCCAAAAACGTGGTGGCACGTTCTTGGCATGTAGAATGCTTTTGCAGGTCTCCGTTAGATGGCGATTCTTCCTTTCAATAACGTCATTTTGCTGAGGGGTGTCTGGACAAATCAACTGTCTGTGGATATTGTTTTGTCGCAGGAATGTCTTGAACTCGTTTGAAGTGTACTCACCTCCGTTGTCAGTACAGAGACGTCTCACCATAGTTCCTTACTCCTTCTCGATGTCTTCTTTGAAAGTCTTGAACATTGATAATGGTTCAAACTTTTTCTTCATGAGGTATACCCACACATATCTCGAGTAATCATCAATAAAGGTAATCATATACCTTAAACCGATGACCGGTGGTTGCTTCACTGGACCAAAAATATCTGAGTGAACAAGCTCCAAAGGAACCTTGGCTTTGAATTGCGACTCCTTGAACGATAACTGGTATGCTTTGCTATATTGACAACTAGCACAGACAGTATCTTCACGAATCTCCAATTGCGGGAGACCCTTGAGAGTTGATTTTTTTAATAATCTCTCTTAACTTCTGAAAGCTAACATGCCCAAGCCGAGCATGTCATAGATCAGCAGTCTCATTCTTTTGAGTCTTATCCATGTAAGCCTCTTGGGCTAACATGACATAAACAGACTCCATTCGTCTTCCTTCCATGACAGGTATACTCTTGTTGTGGCTACTGTAGACTTTGATTTCGGTAGACCCGAACACCACATGGTGTCCATTTGTTGTTAGTTGTGAGACTGATAACAAATTCTTCGCCATACCAGGTACATGAAAAATATTATCTAGAAGTATCTCTTTATTGCTATGCCGAGGGATGATCTTCGTCTTGCCAACATGAGCTATTGGCAACTTCGAGTTGTTAACGATGATGACCACATGGTTCTCTTTATATTTGGACACGTCATGGAGCTTCTCTTTGGTTCCCGTCATGTGATTAGATCAACCAGAATGTAAGATCCAGTCATGGTTGTAATTAATCGCCTTGTTGTTGTTGGCAGCTACAAGTGCCAACTCTTCTACTGGTTCTGCAATACAAGAAGTCGTGATCTCTTCGTCTTCTATCGTCATGGATACTTGAAAATCTCACTCTTTTTTAGTATTGTTTTTACTTTGACTAGATAAAGCAAAGTTACCTTTTTCGGATTTTCTCCAACAGTCGCGAGCAAAGTGTCCCTTCCTCCCGCAGTTATAGCATTCTTCATTTTGATGTCGTCTTTGCCCGTCACCTTGAGCTCCACCTTGATTAGAGCTTCTCTTAGATTGAGAATTTCTCTAGGACTGCTTCTTCTTTCAGCCTCCTTGCTGATGTGATTGCCCTACTTGCATCCGTTGAGCGTCTTGGTTGGATTTCTTCTCTGGACCTCTCTTTTTGCTAAAGAGAGCCGTGCTTTCTTCCGTAATAGAGACTCCACATATTTTCTTGTCCAGAGCTTTTTGGTTCGCCGAAATACTCTCCAGTTTCGTGAGAGTCGGCTGAGTGGCCCACCCACGGGTTGCTGTAACAAGATCGTTAAATTCTGGTCTTAACCCGTGAATAATGATCCTCCTCGTATGAGGATCACTGATTGGATTCTCTGGATCCAATTTAGTAATCTCTTCACATGAAACTTTCACTTTAGTGAAGTACTGGCGTATCGTCAAGTCTCGTTGTAAGACTGACATAAGCTCATTCTCGAGCTGCTGAAGTCGGACATCGTTTGTTTTGGTGAATAAGGTGGTTAGAGTGTTCCATGCTTCTTTGGACGTCTTAGCGTCCTTGATTCTCTGTAAAAACTCATCTTCTACAGAGACGGTAAGTGCGAGCATTGCCTTATCAGCTTTGACCTTTCATTTCTTAAGGTCGTCCTCCGGCTCTTTTGGTGGTGTTGCATCAAGCTCATCAATAATCTCCCAGAGACTTTAACCGAGGAAGTAAAGCTTCATTCTGATGCTCCAAGTGCCATAGTTACTGCTATTTAATTTCTCAACATTATTGACCGAGTTGTTAACTTCTGTCATGGTGACTTCGTAAAAAAATATTTTTACAACGCGGTAAAAATATTTTTTACAATAGCAGTTATATTTTACAATTCCAAATTGGAATAATAAAAATATTTTCTGCTAGTAATTTTATTTTTAACAGGTCGGTAAAATTTATTTATCGAGTTTGGTAAACAATAATATTTCACCAATTCACCAATTGCACCCCTCCGACGTGCCTCTGATACCACTTGTTGAGAAATCGGATTGTCGGAACCAAAATATATCAAAAATTATAACTTCTAAAAAGAGTAAAATATTATAAACCCGCATATTTATAAAAACAATCACACTCTAATTGTGTTTAACACTCATAATTTACACCGTACTTTATTTGAAAACACTCTACTAATACACACTTAGCTCTTAAGTGTCTTACACTTATTCTTGCACTTAGAAAACTCTCTAAGTTTTTTTGTGGTAATAAACAAAATTGCTTAATACCTCTTTATATAGTGGTAAGATAAATAAACTTCCCTTACTTTAACTAAACTTCTTAGGGATAACTAAATTTCTTGTTCTTAAAACTTTCAAAGCTACCTTTCTGAATTCAACAAAGGAAGGTTAGTTTTAGGATGATTTGTTGAACTAGAAAATATAGTTAGGGAGATTAGGAGGTGAATGTTCAACACTCCCCCTCAACGACTAATCTCTCCTTTGCCACAAAATGAGTCATCATTGCAAACTGTATTCTGAAGTCATCAAACTTAATTTTGCTAAGTTCAACAGAGGAGAGGGAGGGGGTTAGGGCTTCTTGGAATTGGAGTTTGAAGGCGAAGTCGAGGTCGATTTGGACGTGGTGGTGTGCGGCGAGGAGTGCAAGGAGGTCGTCAAAGGCGACGACGGCGGAGGTGGAAGAAGTGGACATCATGGTGGCGAGTGGTTGTCACGCGCCGTCGTGGTGGACTGAAGTGCTAAAATGTTTTTGGGAGTGATTGAACCTTGTAGGTAAAATTTTGAGATGGTAAAAAACACAGCAGTCAAGGTAAGATATTTCTGTTTTGTAAGATATCAATTCTGATCTGATAAACAAGTGTGTTTGGGGGGAACAATTTTGAGACGAAGACTTATGTCCAGAATTATTTTGGGACGAAGATTTATATCCAAAATAAAGGTATCTGTAGGTTTTATGTTTGGGGGTAAACCCCATATTAATGACAAGTGATTCATGACCAAATCCTCTAATGTGGAGATATCAAATGATCAAATCTCAAATGGGTGTCAAACTGTTTCGTGTGGATAAATCCGTCAACAATTGCCGATTTAAAAGGTTTGTTCAACTTTAGCGGTATAACTAGAGTAGACCTTCTAAGCTGTCTCTGATCCTGTGCAACGTTATAATAGCACACATATGACTTTTTTTTTTTTTTTTTTTTGAAAAGCTGCGAATGACATTTTTGTTGATGGTGTGCCTCAAATCACTTCCGTCATCCGTATACGTGTGATGTTCTTCTTCTTCGCGTGATCTTCTCCTTCCCGCGTGGTCTTCTTCTCCATGTAGTCTTCTTCTTCCCGCGTGTGGTGTCCGCGTTTTGCTCTGTGTAAGCATGGTGAATCTTGCTTATAAAAGGCAGAAAGAAAAGAGGCAGAGGTAGTGGAGTTCAGGCGAAAAGAGAAGCTGAGAAGAGGAGAACAGAGAAAGCAGAAGCAAAGAGGAGAAAGGGAGAGCAGTGGCAGAGCTTGTGGTGTTTTGTTTTATAAACACCTTGAACATATTAGAGTGAGGGTGTTTAGTTACTTGTTACGAGTTCTTGATACTCGTATTGTTTCTTTTGTATTTTCTCATTTGACTAGTGGATTCTTCGTCGTCGGCGACCTCCCGTGGTTTTTCCGGCAAGGGTTTTCATGTAAAAATCTTTGTCTCATTTTTTTTTGTACAGTTGTTATTGTTTGTGTTTATAATTAATAGATCCGTTGGTAACAATTTTTCACAATATATACTTGAAATAGTGAATCTGCTTTGGGTGTCGTTGATTCACGGCCTTCTGGTCGCGTCTGTATAGTTTGTATAACGTTTGTGCCGCGACACACCATTCAACACCACAGGAGTAGCAAAACTCATGCCCGCATCTACAGCAAGCAAAACAAGCCAGCTTAGCATCGTTTAGTGGAATCATAGGTTATATACAGGAAGACGAAACAATTCGAATAGCATGACAGGAACAAGCCTGGTATCATGAACAACTTACTTGCACTTAATTCGGTACCTATTTTCAAGATCGTTCATGTAACCGCACTTGAGGCACGATTCCGCATCTTCTTCTGTTGCCTGTAATTCAAGCTGTATATCAGGAAGCATAGAATCACGTCTTAACTTCCTGAAAGCATTGCAGGTGATGCCGTCATGCAAAAACACCTTGCAGCTGATGCAGAATGGTTTTCGCATTTGTAAGAGATGCAATTATGCGGTTCATCTCCGCCACCAGTAATCACCTTACTATGTTTCATGACCTTTCCCTACGGCATCAGCCCACGATCATCTCACCTTAATATGCTTGAGATCATCTACGAGCTCCACGATCTTCCCTTCAATCTCGTCATGAGTTTCAGTGACCTGCCGAAAAAGTTAATTTGTGATTGTCCATTGTCAATTACTGTTATAAAGTGGTTCTTCAGGTTTACCAGAAGAATATCAAAGCATAGTCCTAGGTTCAGGTTCAGGTTAAAATGTTCCACAACAATATCAAAGAAATCATAACCGAACTACAAGGAAATAGCTGGAGGGGGGGTGATTGTGAGCGGTGGGTTGCATTGTTGGGGTGATGAGATGGGAGAGTGGTTTCACGCCCGATGATTTACTGCGGTGAATTTTTGTGCGTTTGAAGTTTTATTTATGGGTTGAGGGGTGATGATTACGGGAGAGTTACTAGGCGAAGAATATGAGGTGGAAATCTTAGAGAAATTTGGTTATTGTTGATAAGTGAGATTGTATTGGTATGATATATTATGAGATAAAAATCACATGGACTTTCGTGAGAGATGAAATATCTATTATAAATATATAATGTTAAAGTAATTTTTATTGGATAATTGGATTTACATGGGCTTCTTCTATTAAATAAAAAAGCTTCTAGAATCTGTATGATTTGTTAAGAACTAGTTTATGCACCCATATAATTATGCACGAAATAAATATAATTAAATTTGATCATTATCAGACGATGAAGTCAATAGAATTTGATGAGATTTAAAAAATTTTGTTGAAAGATATGTATTTTTTAAGAGATAAAAAATTTTCAACTTTATACTATATTTATTTTACTTCAAAAAAGTATTACTATTTAACTCGATTAAAATGAATCCGACAGATGATTTATTTTGTGAAAAATGAATAATTAAATCTAAAATATCTTATAAAACTACAACCCATATATTTTTGTTTAATACTTCTTCATTTCAATATACATGTACCACTTTTATTATTGGGTTGTCCGAATTTACTTGCAATTTTTGATAAACTTTTCACATAACAATGCCAAATCAATTATTATATGCTATAATATACTCTCCATTATCTTCTCTTTCAACTGTTATAATGAACGTCATTATCTTTTTCTTTCATCAAAATCCATAAAAATACAATACATATATAAATTTCTGTGTCGAATCAAATGATTCTAAAAAATATGGGAGGGAGAGATGATATATAGTATATTTAAAACATAACTAGTGATGGCATAAGATATGAGAGCATTTACAACGGGTAACATTTTCTCACTCAAACTCAGACAAAACTCTTGGGTATAAAGCCAATAAGCACAAAAAACCTTTCCCAATGGTGTGTCTTTTTCCCCAAACTCTGACACACAATAATTTTTTTAAGTCTCTCACATTTTTATCTCTTTCATTTTTCACGTTTTTCACATCATCTTTATAAAGTTTGGAGTGTGCTTTTTCATTACATAATTGTGGATGCTTAGTCATGTGACCCACTAGTAAAGATGTCACGTTGTTGATGTTGAAGATTTAAGTAACATTTGGAATGCATAAATGATTTTGAAATAGAATAAAATATATTATTATGTAGGAATGAACTATTTTATGAAATACCCAATCCCCATTAAACTGACATCTCAACTTATTTTTCCGACCAACTCCTCATAGGTGATAATTTTTGTAGCACTAGCCTATGATTACAACGATAAAGCACAGTTTGATCAATTCACATGTCGGATTAAACTTAATCTTGACAAGTATTAAAAATGAGCGGAGAAAGAGGGGTTTGTAGGCTTCTTTAAAGGGGACAAAGACCTTCGGAAAGATGACCCATTATCTCCTTACCTCTTTGTGATTATTATGGAAGATGGATTTCACTTCCACCCCAGATGTAAAAGGCTTAAACTAATAAGTCCTTGTTTTGATTCTTAGCAAAGCTAACAATACTCTTTACTCTAAATACAACAGCAGCTTCTTGATCTTGCTTGTAGCTCTGGCCTTGAGGCCAACCTTTCTAAAAGCATGTTTTTATTGATAGGAGTGCCTCATAAGAAAAAGAAGATTCTTACAGATATTGTAACGTCCCGAAATCCGACATGTCCGACACGTGACGTTAGGCCGTTATAAATTCACTCCATGACAAGGCCAAGTAACCCAAACAGGTTTGAAGCTATAGAAGATAAGGAAAGTTACGAAATCATTATCATTATAAATCCAAATGATGTTATGCAAACCCAAATTATATTATATTACCTCATGAATACATTGTTCAAATGTCTACAAGTGTTTTCCAATCAAATTATTTCATAGTGAGGTAATTAACTACATACATGGAATCTCACTCTAGCGCTTCAGTATCGCCATGTGATGGATCTGCAAATAAAACACAAAATCCGTAAGCTAAAAACTCAGCAAACAAAAGTATATGTATTCGATTTGTAAGATACTCCACCGACTAGGGCGATCGATGAGTACCTGTAAAATATTTTCTATTAGTCACTGGAAAATATGGGCACCATATCAAACTATACACGTAATGATAGATTATACGTCTTTGTCCTCTTTTATAGTTTTTTTGTTTTACTTATTTAACCATCGCAAATCCATGTCCCGACGTGAATGATAGAACTCAATGAGGACAAAAAAAGAAGAGAGATTTTTGAGATATAGATACTGATCTGGGTCAAGTTCTCAGTCGCATATCATCCACCAAAATCATTTGAAAACCCATTGTCTTTTGTGAAAATGTTTCTGTTTTTCATAAATACTATGCGTGATTTAGGTTCGCAACCCAAAATCACTACGTCTCTTACGTGTATTTCGGTTTCCTAAACCCTCACTTACACGTCGAAGGTCCCCCTGCAGAGGGCAGCCTTACACCCAATCGATCGATGTTCTGCCCCACGACTTCTTATCGCTGTACATACGAAGAGAACCACACTTGTTCTCTTACTAGCTAGATTTAACGTCTGACCCAGTCAAGTCTACTTTGAACACTGGTAGAGCCAAAGAACCTGATCCCGGAGGATTCACCGTATGATCTCATCGACGACTACGGACTTGTTCGGTTATCTTTAGTTTGTTATAATGTTTGTTATAGTGTTCCTTAAATCCACACTTCCTTTACCGTTAAACATAATCATCATAGAGTTTCCCACTATTCTTCTGTATTTCTATCTTCCACGATATTATGTCATATTAGATGTTGTTTGGTCACGAGGGCGTTTGCTTCATATTAAATATCCCGACCTCTGGGACAGGTGACCCGACCTCTGGGACAGGTGACCCGACCTCTGGGACGAGTGTTCCAGAATTCTGTTCATTATGACCTTTTGACGTGTTTAACTCTATAATTTCTCGTATATATATATTCAAAAATTATTTCGTAAAATTCTACATAAAATAAACTCTATAATCTTTTCATAGAATCAGAGTTCTTATCATGAAACCTTACAAATATTTTCAGTTAATTCGTTAAAATTTATCATTTCTGTTGGACTAGACAGATTGATGTTTTTTACTAATCAGCTTATAACTCATTAAATACAACTCCAAATTAAGATTTACAAACTGTTCTGAAAACTAGACTTAAAGAGCTTTACAGTGATATAAGGCTCGTTTTCTAACTCTTACTAAGTGATTCTGAATTAAGTTACAAAGCCAGTTCAGTAATCAGTTTTTTACAGATTGACATATCTAAACATTTTAATTTATATCTTAAGATTCACAATTCCCAATCATAATATTTTAACTTTATTAGAAACTAGACATATAATGCTTCAATATATATTAAAATCAGAATTTATTTCAAATCCTATAATATTTCATTCACACATGAAAAACAAAATGGATCAGAATGGGGTTTGGTTTCCTCTCGAGCGTTTTTTACGTTTGAGACTTTGTTTGATGATAAATCTCACTCTACACGTCGGATCTTCACACCGTTAAATGTGTCGGGTTTGTGTCTTCGTCTTGGTCGTCGTGATAGTCTTGGATTAGAGATCTAAATCATGCATTGGGTAATTTATCTCATAAGGTTTCAGTTGTCTAGATGCATAGGCAATTACTTACCGTACTGCATAAGTACACATCCTAGACCTTGTTTTGATGCATCGCTGTAGATGCAAAACCCTTCTTCTCCAGAGGGTAGTGTGAAAATCGGTACAGAAGTGAGACGTTTCTTCAGTTCTTGGAATGCCTCCTCACACTTCTCACTCCAAACAAACTTGTAGTTTTTCTGTGTAAGCTTCGTCATTGGCATGGAAATTTTTGAGAACCCTTGTGCAAAGCGTCGATAATACCCTGCCAAGCTCAAGAAACTTCTAACCTCTGTCATATTCGTAGGTCTAGCCCAGTTCGCTATAGTCTCGATCTTCTTCGGATCGACCTTAACTCCCTCCCCAGTGATTATGTGTCCTAGGAATGCTACCTCATCCAGCCAAAACTCACACTTTGTGAGTTTGTCGTAAAGCTGATGTGCTCATAGCGTCTCTAGGATTGTACGGAGATGTGCTTCGTAGTCCTGTTTTGTCCTGGAGTAAATCAATATGTCATCTATAAATACTATGACAAACCGGTCTAAATAAGGCTTAAAGACCCAGTTCATCATGTCCATAAAGAACGTCGGGGAGTTGGTAAGTCTAAATCACATCACCACGAACTCATAATGCCCATAGCGAGTTCGAAAAGCTATTTTCGGAACATCCTCTGGTTTGATTCGCAACTGGTGATATCCCAAACGATGATCAATCTTTGAATACGCCGATGCCCTTTGTAACTGATCAAAGAGATCATCAATTCGAAGCAGAGGGTACTTGTTCTATACGGTGAGCTTGTTCAACTCACGATAATCAATACAGAGTCTCATACTTCCATCCTTCTTAACGAACCGGACTGGTGCACCCCAGGGAGACACACTAGGCCTAATGTATTCTTTCTCGAGAAGATCCTCAAGTTGACTTTTTAACTCCTTTAGTTCAGTTGGTGCCATTCGGTACGGAATCTTATATATAGGTGCAGTACCTGGTACCAAGTCGATAAAGAAATCTACTTCTCTCACTGGTGGCAACTCGGGAATTTCCTTAGGAAATATATCTGGAAACTCTCGTACTACTGGTATCTCAGAAAGCTTCAACTGTACATATTTCACTGTTTCTATTCCACATAAGAATCCTTGACAACCTCGCATAAAGAGTTTTCGTGCAATTAATGCCTACACCAACTGTAGTTCAGCTCTTTTTTTTTTTTTTTTTCACCACGAAACTCTATCTTTCCTCCTTTGGTGCTTTTCAATCTAATCACCTTCCGTTCACAATCTGTTGTCACCCTATAAGTTTCTAACCAACTCATTCCCAGAACAGTCCCAAAATCTTGTAAGTCAAATACGATCAGGTCTATCGGAAATTTCTCATCTCCTATAACAATAGGAGCATGAGAAATCATACTATTGCACGTTACCACTTCCTCATTAGGTAGACCTATGTATATTTTGTTAGACAGACTTACGGTTTTCATATCATACTTCTCTACCACAGCTTTGGATATGAAGGAATGGCTTATACCAGAATCAAAGAGCGTATATATAGAGTGTGAGTATAAGTGGATGTTACCAACCGCTACTGCACCACTCTGGTGAGACTCTTGAGGGTTCATCACATACACCCGATTGTTCCATGGACGGTTCGACGAACCTGGTGCAGATCGTGATAGTTGTACCGTGGATCGTCCTAAGTCAGTCGGTTTTCTCTGTGTGCTACCTTGTGTATTGTTTCGCTGTGGACAACTGTTTGCACAGGTAGCATATAGAACCTGTGGCATGACAGTCTCGCGCCATATGCCCAACCCTGCCACATTTGAAACAGGTGATTTTGCCTGTGCTTTATTTTCTTGCACCTGAGTCGGATGCTTGCTACTGATTGGTGTTAACTTTGTTTCCTTGAAAAGTTGCCGACGAACCTCTTATGCTCTTATCCCTATTCTGGTAAGTTGGGACAGAGTTTCCCTGCCAGCCCCTGGTGTTACCTGAGTTACCTTCTCCACGACAGAAAGATCCGCCACCCTGCTATATTGTATTCCACTTCCGCTTTTAGAATCCCGGAATCCGGTTCTGACCCAGAACTTGACCGCCTTCCCAGTTAAGAAAAAAACGCTCCATCTTAATAGCACTATCATAGACTTGCTGATAACTCGTGAAAGTCATCGGCGACATTCCTTGTGTCAAGTTCCAATCGAGACCTCCCTGGAAACGCTTAGTCTTCTCCTTATCCGTGTGATAGAACGAGGGTACAAAGCGCATAAGTGCCATTAACATGGTGGCATATTCATCGACCGTCATATTTTCTTGTTTAAGATTCATGAATACTCCATCTTTCTGGGCACGGAGCGACTCCGGGTAGAACCGTTGTCTCAGAACATCCGTGAATTGGTTCCAGCCAAACCCTGGCTCTCTTGCGCAGTTAGCAACAGTGTGCCACCATGCGTATGCTGGTCCTTGGAGATAGTAAATTGCAAAATCCACCCTCATGTTTTCTGGGCACGTAATGGCGTTGGATAGTTTTTCCATGTTGAGGATCCAATCCTCGAGCTCTATAGGATCACCAATACCCGTGAATGACCTCGGATGGTAGGCGTTGAGACGTCGAAGAAACTGTTCACGACCAACTTCACTTCTGGTCTCATTCTTCCTTCTCTCTTTGATAAGTTCTTCCACTAGATATTCGACAACTGAGTTCTGTGATAGAAGGGCTGCTGGTTGGCTATTGACCACCTCGACTTGAGATTGGTTTTCCCCTTGGGTAGGTGGAACCTCCTCCTCCGATCCGTTTCCAATAGCCATAACAATGTTATTATAACTCTGAGACATCTTTTCCTGTG
>JAOVYX010014922.1:0-29185 GCA_035668315.1 Drosera spatulata | reverse complement strand
TATAAGATATAAATTACGACTTTGGATCGAAATAAAACTCATATCATGTTATTTACATACAAAAAATAATACATCAATTTTATTTTTTTTATAAATTTATTGTGATACATCAAAGATAATATAAGATATAAATTACGACTTTGGATCGAAATAAAACTCATATCATGTTATTTACATACAAAAAATAATACATCAAAATACATAATGAATAATATAATTATTATATGATATTATTTATATTATGAAACGCAGAGAGTATATATTACGGCCTGCTCTTTGTGAAACTATTGTTAAGGACACGCTATATCTGTTAATTGATTGAGGAACTTTTCCTTAGATGAACTCCTATGCCTACGGTGTTGGTTATAGAATTATTTTCTATCTATTGATTTGAATAGTCAGTTTCTTTACACTAATTAAAGAGCGATCCGTTGAATTCTCTCTTCTCATTTGTATCTCTTGGTCTTCTCTGTATTCATGAACTCAGACTTAGGAAATGATATAAAGTCATACTATCAGAATACAATGTTAATGCAGAAAATTCCACGACGCCAACATTTGTGTTGCCCATTGATGGACTTATGTGTCCGTACAAGGCCTGACGCACTAGCATGCACTGTGTTTGACATCTTATGGGTGACCTTGCTCCATCTCATTCAATATCTGAGGCCAGCACATTTAACAGCAACTGTGCACCGTCCAGGTTTTTCCGTGGTGTTGTCTCCCTCACATCCCCCGCAAAAATTGAAGCCTTCTGCCTTCACTATTGAAACGTGATTCTTGCCCGGCCAGGGATATATATTTTCTTTTCACCATCTATTACTTCATCTTTATTAACTTTACCTTTTGTCGGGTCTGGAGGGTGAAACCTATGAACTATTAATGTATGAGTCGAAGTGATATCATCTTAGCAAGTGCCAATGGCCAATTCCTTCCAAGTCTAGGAATCGCGATGTGTAACTCCGTCGCCATATCAGAAAAGGACCTAGATCGTTGCTGTTGTATTTAGACAACAAATGTGCTACTTATCCATCCAAAGATGCAGGATACACCATTAAATAAAACAGAAAAAAAAAATTATCTTTTGTTCTTTTGGGATTACTGGATCCCCCTATTGTCGGACAGTCCACAATAGAGGATCCTACTTCATCAAAAACATCCAAGATTTATCAGGAATGCGCCCATCCATGGACCTTGATAATCACCGTAGTAATGTGTAGGCTCCAAAGCCACATCTTATATTAATACTACTACATGAAGAGTGCGTAACGCGTTGGCTCCACACGGACCACTAGCTTTAGCTTGATTGAACTGGAGATCCATGCAAAACCCCGATCTCGATCTAGTCCAAGCCCCTTAAAGCAAGCTAGTCATCAGTGTCTTATTCTAAGTAATTCAAAGTCACGTGGCAACCCCCAAAACAAGGAAGATCTCAACTTACCAAACCTAATTCTCTATCGTATTGAACGAGGATACCAACGTGACAACCCCCCACTTTTCTGTCCACATCCCAAGTCTCTCTCTCTCTCTCTCTCTCTCTTTTTTCCACTCTTGCATAGAAAGATCTAAGCAATCAAATATATAAAACCCTGGTGTGTGCCTATATGTCGTAGTATTTGCGTTGTACGCATAATTGTAACACTTGCCGAAGCTAGCAAGCAGAGGAAGATGGCCGTCAAGGTGTTCGGTCCTTTTGCATCCGCATGTGTTCAGAGGGTTCTAGCTTGCCTTAAGGAGCTCGGCGAGGATTTCGAGCTCATTCATGTTGATCTTGCCACCGGCGAGCATAAGCAGCCTGAGTTTCTCCTTCGTCAGGTTGCGTATCGTATCATGTTTTCGTATGCTTTTTGACAATTCAGTATCGTTATTCACAATGAAATAAATCTTTTATGTTACGTTTTATTCGCTCGATGATGATTATCAGTCACAGATATGAGTAGAACTCATGGGAAATAAGGTCCTTCAGTTCAGAACATTTTGGTTTTGCAGATGTTAGCTAGGAAAGCGCTCTTTTTAAGCTCTGCTCAACTCGGAGCATCTCTAATGACACTTATTATATTTAACAAAGGCAATTTAAATTTTGACAATGACTAATATGAATTTGCTATAATTTATTAGTGTTAATTACAATACTATTGTGTCATATTTTAGTATATTGTGTTATTATTGCTCAATAAAATATCACATGTGTGGTGTTGAAGTTTATGTTGATTATGGGCGGATTTGTATGTAATATTATGGATTGCTAAAAAATGATATTTTTATTAACAAATTTGACAATTAATATGACAGTCGAAACTTGTCATTAACAAAAGTGAACCATTGAAGTAGGTTTTTATAAAACCATTACTAAATTTTAATAATAATAAGTCATTTTGTTGGTCGCTTGTGGATGCTCTCACAAGAACGGTTAATCGGCATCGTAGAGTGTTTTGATTCAAATTAGTTAAAAACTTCTTCACATCCGTCGTTACATTAAAATTTTCTTCTGCATCTAAGCAACTCATGACCAAAGACAAACCATGGTATATTTTCTGACATGACTTTGTATAGAGTTGTCTGGATAATATATTATATCATTTTGTTATTTTGATTCATCTTAAATTATTTATAACGTTTTTATTTTAAAAAAATATTATGTGTTTAAAAATAAAAAATAAAAATTATATGATTAAAAATTAAAATTAAAAAAAATTAAATATATATATATATATATAATAAATATCCCTATAATTTTGGATTGTATTTGTCCGTGTATCCTCAGCAGAAAAGTTCACATTGGTATTAGTGGTGGGCCATCACTGTAGTCTCTATCATTGCAGTATAGTGGACCATCTGTTCTATTGTTCTAGGCTTGATGGGTTTGGTTACATGGTCCTACATCCGCTTCGTGTAGTGTCTAACCTTTTTATCTGAATATACGCGTATCAATATAAAATTTAATATATATATATATATAATGATAATTAAATATAAATATTTATAAATTTTTTATAAATTATTAATGATTGTATAAATTATATATCATAACATAATACATATTGTGGGACGATTAGATATAATTTAATATGAAAATAAGACTTATTTTCATACATATAAAATAATACAAAATACATATATATTATAAACTATATAGGACGGAGAGAATACCTTGTCTTTAATACTAATAAAGTCTTGCAATTCTTTGTCCGTTATAAATATTCCTCTAGATATTTTTCCCTTTCTCCAGAATTTTGGTATGACTATCTAAAATTATATAAACGAAAATTAATAAAAGAAATAAAAAATCAATAAGAGAATCAAAAATATTTCATGAAATAAAATGTCTTTGTAAATGAAATCCTGAATGGTGTACTCAGACAAAATTGAAAATAAAAACTGAACATTATTTTTTATGGTTTTCTACTTGTTTCATTTGTTTTATCATCCAAAGAAGTCAGAAACAACAATGATATCAAGCACTCTGATATTTTCATGGTTACACAATGAATCGATGCTATGTCTAACAATAGAATTCATTGAATTGATTTTCAGCCTTTTGGACAAGTCCCTGCAATCGAAGATGGGGACTTCAGGCTCTTCGGTGAGGCGAATTGCTTATGTTCAGAAGTTACAGTCATATCAACACATAGATAAGTATCATATAAGTCACAAGTTCATAGAGCTTGGACGTAGAAATTTCGGGCTGATTAAAGATGTTTTGAATGTGTGACAGAGTCAAGGGCCATAGTAAGATACCTAGCAGCAAAGCACCCAGAGCGTGGCGCGAAGCTGCTAGGGACGACATTGCAGGAGAAAGCCATCGTGGATCAGTGGTTGGACGCAGAGGCTAACAACTTCGACGACGGTGTCTACAACCTGGTCCTGCAGTTGCTGATCTTCCCAAGGATGGGGAAACAAACCGATCAAACCCTGGTCGGCATCTACATTGCAAAACTCAACTTTGTGCTGGATGTCTACGAGCAGCGCCTCTCCAAGAGCAGGTACCTTGCCGGAGGATCCTTCACGATGGCCGACCTGAGTCACCTGCCAGGAACCCGTTACATCGTGGAGGATGTCGGGCTGAGTCATTTAATCACCAGCAGGAAGAATGTGAATGCCTGGTGGGAGGATATTTCAAGCAGGCCTGCTTGGAAGAAAGTTATGCTGCTCGGTAACCAATGATTCTTCAATCTTGGACGACTTGCTTTGATTTGATTACATTTGAGTGTATTGATCACGTGGAAAAAGAGGGCTTCTCTAAGCAGCTCATTTGTGTATTTAAATGCACCCGATGTGCATGCACCCATTGTGAACTCCGGAAGATGAAACATTTTTCTGTAATCGTGTAATTTATCCATCGTATTATTCATGGTAATGAAGTTTTTGAGCTTTGTGTTTACAAATTCTTAGAATTCCTCATCGCCATGAGAACGACGAGTAGCACCGGTGGATGTGGATGGCATTATTCGACTGGTGGTTGAAAATCCCTTGCCTTGCATGGCTTGTTCTTGTCAAAAAATGGGATCCAGTGTCTCAGTGTCCCAAGTTAAAAGCACAAAAGCATTGCTTCATTGATAGTTACGATAATTCCACCCTGTAAGTGAAAGGAAGAGATGGAATTATTGTTTGTTCGTTATCAAACCGCAATGTAGGGATAAAACTATATTGAAGTATATATCTTTCGTCCCAGATCCCATATGTGACGAAAAATATAGGATTTATTATAATTAGATAATTAAAATTATCATTTGAAAATAATGTATTTATATTTAAGTCTAGATATTTTTCTTTAGATCTCATCTATTTTTGAGGCTATTAAATGGACTTACCTAATTTGCTATTAATTAGATCTAATCACCTTGATTAGGTGAGAAAATTAGATGTTAATTAATTACCTTGAGTTCTATAAATGGAGCTCATTTGTAAGGTGTTATGTACACATTTTCAAGAGAAGAAAATCTCTCTTTTTTCCTCTAATCTCTCTCTAAAATATTTTATTATTTTATTAATTCCGATAATTATCTTTCAAAGAAGTTAATACGGCGTAAACGTTTCTATTATAACACGTTATCAGCACGAGTCTCCAATCAGCTGAGACCAAAAGGCAAACGAAGGTACTTTATTATATTTGCATGATTTGATTTTATTTGATTCATATTATATGAGAAAATTAGGTGTTAATTAATTACCTTGAGTTCTATAAATAGAGCTCATTTGTAAGGTGTTATGTACACATTTTCAAGAGAAGAAAATCTCTCTTTTTCCCTCTAATTTCTCTCTAAAATATTTTATTATTTTGTTAATTTCGATAATTAATTTTCGAAGAAGTTAATACGATGTAAATGTTTTTATTATAATACGTTATCAGCACGAGTCTCCAACCAGTTGAGATCAAAAGTCAAACGAAGATGCTTTATTATATTTACATGATTTTATTTTATTTGATTCATATTATATGGTTATAATCTAATAAAATAATCCAACAGTAAACGTAAAAATTATTCTTTTCGGTTGTTATCACACCGCAGGCCAGGGCACCATCTGAGGCTCAGACCCTGCTTTCGAGCCTCATAGATGGAGCCGCATCAGGCCCAAGATCAAAATCGAGCCTCAAGGCAAAAGATTAGATGGGCTTGGTTTCACTGGCCCACGATGCAGGGAACAGCACTTCATCTTTCCACGGGGAAAAATAGAGCAGAGAAGAACACAACAGCCGATGCTATGGAGAGAGAATCTCCGCGGGAGTCGGCGTCGCCGCCGCCTGTGAGCCTGGAAAGCTTCCTGTCATGGGCCGCAGAACTCGGAATCACAGATTCCACCACCAACTCCACCGTCGCATCCTCCACCTTGTCGTGCCTCGGCCACTCGCTCACCGTCGCCGATTTCCCCGATTCCGGCGGGTACACAAACATACATCAGTTCTGATAATTCGTTGCTTATTTTCTTCATCGCATCGGTATTAATATGATGTTCTTGTCGCTCATGTGTGTGTTTTCGAAGGAGGGGTTTGGCTGCGGCGAGAGATCTTAGAACAGGAGAGTTGGTTTTGACAGTGCCCAAGGCGGCCCTGATGACTAGAGACAGTCTCATGGAAAAAGATCCCAAATTCGCCTCTGCCGTCTCCAGGCAACCGTCGCTCTCTTCTTCTCAGGTTTTAAATTGTTCTTTTAGGGTTTCATGTTTCATGATGCATTGTGTGTAGGATAATGCATTTGATGAATGATGAACTGATCATGATGTTGATGATGTGTAGATATTGGCGATTGGTTTGTTAGTTGAGATGGGTAAAGGGAAGAGATCGTATTGGCATCCGTATTTGCTGCAGCTTCCTAGGCGATACGATATTCTTGCAGGGTTTGGACCCTTTGAGAGCAAGGCGTTGCAGGTTTGGTTAGATTAGCAGCTTGCTCATTTTTCCACTTTGTTATGGATTATGGAATGTGGTGTCTTGTATCTTCATGAGCTCTTTTGCGGTTTGTGAAGGTGGAGGAGGCGGTTTGGACGGCAGAGAAGGCTGCATCGATGGCTGAATTGCATTGGAGAGGAGCTGTTCTGCTCATGGAAGAGTTGAGGATCAAACCTCGGCTCAGAACTTTCAAAGCTTGGCTATGGGCCACAGCAACTGTGAGACCACTTCTTTTTTATCTTGTTTTCTCTAATGAATTTGTCCGATATAATGAAACTCTGGTATTGCTATCATTGATGGAACCAAATGCAATAGAGGTCTTGATGGCCAATGTTCACTGATAGCATCTCCCTTTATTATTTCAGTTTTAGGATGTCGATACTCATATCCAAGTACTCCCTCTGTCCCAATTTATTCGAAATTTGATCCGACACGTGAATTTATGTGTGTGTTGAATTTAGTAGATAAAGACATTTTTGTCCTTAGGACTGTGAAAGAGAGAGGAGTAAGAAAGCAAAAAAAAGAGATGGAGAAACGATGATGAGATAGATTGATATGATATAAAATATGGATGTTTTGATTTTATATGAAAAAAATCCAAACAAGGAAATGTTTTATTTATTTTGGGACAGTCCAAATAGGAAAACGTTTTAATTAATTTTGGACGGAGGGATTATGACTTTGTTATTATCTCTTCATATGGGACCTCAAACACTGTGCTCATACCTCTAGTTGTTGTTCGCTTATGATGGCTTATCACGTCATAAGCAGTAACATATACCGTGTTATAAGCACAACAAGTGTGCTATGGCTCAATTTGAAATGAAAATTTGGCTGCGTTGGTTATTTACTGTAGTATATAAGGCTGCAATGCATGGTGCACCATTGAAATACTTGAAAAAGGGTTTCATGGTGATTTTTTTTTCTTTACTAGTGAATAGATAGTGTCATGTATTCCTCCTCCCATATATACCATAATGAGTTATGGTACATTATTTGTGCACTCAGATTTGTGGCTTTCCTTGAAGATATCTTCTCGCACGCTGCACATACCGTGGGATGATGCTGGATGTTTATGTCCTGTGGGTGACTTTTTTAACTACGCCGCTCCTGGAGAGGACATGTATGGATTGGAAGGTCTGCAGAGCTGTCAAAATGCTTCATCCTGGCAAGTTAATTCCCTTGAGAACAAGGATGATACAGAGCCTTTCTTGTTAGATGCACGGCCATATGAAGCATTCTCAGGGAGATTGACAGATGGTGGCTATGAGGAAAATATTGCTGCATATTGCTTCTATGCCAAGAAAAATTACAAAAAAGGCAATCAGGTATGAAATTTTGTACGTTGGTGTGCGTGTGCCTGAACCACATGTTTGTAAGGGAGTTTCAAGTACTTTGCACCATGTAACTTCTAAACAATTTAATCGCCTTTCTCATACCTGAGGGCTTTTGTACTATATTTTGGAGAGAACAGTGGTATGCATGTTATCGTCTTGATGATACCTTATATGCATGCAGGTTTTATTAAGCTATGGGACATACACAAACTTGGAGCTTCTTGAACACTACGGTTTTCTCCTGGACAAAAATCCGAATGACAAGGTCTTCATTCCCTTAGGACCTGATATGAGTGCGTCTGATAGATGGCCAGCAGATTCCTGCTTCATTCACCATGACGGGCAACCTTCTTTCTCCATGCTGTGTGCTTTAAGGCTATGGGCAACTCCGGTAAATCAACGGAAAAATTTGGCCTGTCTTGTTTTCTCAGGGTCTCAGCTTTCTCCACGAAACGAGAGCACCGTGATGTCCTGTATAGCATCCAAGTGTAAATCCATGTTAGGAAACCTCCCATCAAGAGTTGATGATGACATTGCGCTGCTGCAAGCCATCTCTGACGCTCAAGATCTTCGGTCTCTTCTGGAAGTAGGGAAGCAGTTGCATCCAGCAGTTGCTTTAGAGCTGACTGATTTTCTCAAATCTAATTGCGTGCTCGATGGAGACATTAAAGGCGATGGGGAACTTCGTGAAACTGTAAAGAGATCGCTTGATGTATGGAGGCTGGCAGTGCAATGGAGAATGGGGTATAAGAAGATACTTGTTGATTGTATTTCTTTTTATTCTCAAATTGTCCATAGATTGTCTCCGTCAAATACTACAATCAACAATGTAGAAGCTTGTTCTTCTTGCTTCGGTTTCTCCCAAAATCTAACATGAATGCTGGTATATTTCTGGAGATTTATGTTCATATGTTCTTTTTTGCTAAATGGATACTGTCTTCCTGCAACAAGGATTCTTCATGTCTTGAGAGGCTAAGCAAGTCCTCGTTCTTCTATTTGTCGATCCAGAAAATAGTTTTATGTATTCCTTGGTGTAGTCGCCAGCAGGTCGGTTTTTTTTTTTTTCCCCCCTTGATAATGAATTAACAGATTCAAGCAAAGTCGATAACCATATTCGAGGTTTCAGGCCTGGCATTCTGATCTATGGACTAATGACCATTGAAAGCAATGGAGAAAAGCATAATGTCAATGGGAGATGAGAGTTGATCATATATAGTGCAAGTCACATGGCTGGCTTGATAAAAAGGTGTAGGAATCGGGACAAAAAGAAAGAGAAGATAAGAGAAGCAGGTAACAGTTGGAGAACAAAGGGCAAACTGATGCAGAGAAGATGACAAAGAGAGGCAAGAAAAAAAATTGTGCTCACTGGCTCACGGGTACGCCCCTTTTCTGTCTTTACTTTTTGGATGATCACAATTTCTTCAGCAAAACTTTAAAAAACACTAGTCCAATCCTTCCCTTCACCTACATTGCCGTAACCATATCCTTTCTTGAGAATATGTGGGAGTCGATACCCTATCATATCGGGAAAAAAATAAAAAATAATAAGTTCTGCTAATGGTTTGCAACTCATTATCTTAAATTTCATATATGCATATGATTTAGGCCTAATTTGACGTCGGATACTCCAGTGATCTCAAACACTCGCATGTCCCAAGAGAGACTAAACCCCACCAAGGAAAATGGGTATACCACTTCCCAATCCAATAAAAGCTGCTCCACTTTCTTGTGATTTTTTTTCCTTTGCAAGTACGCATGTATGTATGAAGAGCAACCTGTGGAAAAAGAAAGCCTCATAGCCATTGAAGCAAGCAGAGTACTTCAAAACTATACATGTAGACAGAGCAGCTTATGGGAGTTATTATTCCTGTTCTTCAATATTGATAATGATGATGATGAAGACAATGAGTCCATCATATTCTGCAATGTGTGGTACGAGGAGGTGTTTGAGTGGAAGCTTCTTGTTGTTGGTGATGATGGTAATGTGGTTTGGGAAGAAGAGCAGCCATGGTGTTGATGCTGCAACACCAACTGTGAATGTAGGGAACATATCACTGGTTGAGGATGCATCGTTATTCAGGATCTACTATGGACAGACCTTCAAAGTCATCAAGAACGGCGTCGACGACAAGAGCTACCTTCTCATTCAGGTATCAAGTGTCAACCAACGGTCTTAGTCACGATAATATTTTTGGTTAATCATAGTTACTTGGCGGTTGATTGTTACTTGGTTGATCATAGCTCTTTCAAAATCATATACTCTTAATCTGCATTCTTTAACAATGGGTTACATAACTCATCCCCCAATGCCTCATAGATTTCTAGGCACTAAAACCGAAAATGTAGAAACTGGCCTATTTTGAAAGCGTCAGTCATGCTTGGGTCGGGGGGTTCGACTTGGTTGAAAAATCTTAAGAGTCCCATTTGAATCGGTTGAAAACGTACCATACTTCTAGGAGTATAGGTTATGACATAATCTAAAAAACTGACTTATAATTATTCATTAATTATAGTACTAATCATTCGTATTTATGAAAATAAACAGTTAGATATGCATGAGCAACATAGAAACAATTCTGAAAGCAATCATAAGGGTCATAACGATACTTTACCAGACCCAACCAGGAAGATGTTTAAATGAGATGAACTCACAGTAGTATGAAAACCCTCGTCGACTTTCCCGTGATCGAGGGGTTTGTCATCCACGGCGCCGCCGTCGGCGGCATCGGCATGGCGTCGAATGCCGGTGAACCATGTTGCTTCTGTGATCTTTTGTAATGCTCAAGATTTTAACTCTCTTCTGTTTGTCAATTTGATTTGTTCGTTTGTCTATGTGACAGAACAATTCGAGAATGGCGATCAGGACCAAATACTGCACGCAGAGGATCAAATCCTTCGTCATTCCTCTTTCGTCATACGCCCTTGACACCGCTTCGTTTCCGGTGATTCCAGGTTGCTGCTCTGTTGCCCTGAACATGATTACTTGTTAATATTTGAGCTTGTGCTGATATTTGGTTTGTTTTGTGCTCGCAGTTTCCTTCTTTGAGGTGAGCAACTCCGTCTTCTCGAATGCTACAGTGAATTGTTTATCAATTCTGTATTGGATTATGTTGCATTTTAAATGGCATGATTAGAAAAGTCAGGAAATTGGTTAGCATTGTTACGATTTAGGGAAGAACCCAAAAGAGAAAACCCGCCCTAACCGGACGCCCAACTATTAACCCAAAAGCTTAAACTGATGGGTTATGGGTTGTTCACATATATATTATACTCTTTCTTTTTTCTCCATGATCGATGTGGGTAAAACTGCTCACATATATTCTTAACAATCCCCCCCCATATGTGTGAGTCCATCCACATGACCAACTCTCCCTTTAGCCTGAATCCATGGGCCTCCTCTACCAGCCTACTTGGACTACGTCACTTGCGCACCTACTCACACATATTCTCACCAATCTCCTCCTTATATGTGAGTCCATCCGCATGACCAACTCCCCCTTTAGCCTGAATCCATAGGCCTCCTCTACCCGTCTACTTGGACTGGGCCACTTGCGCACCTGATCTACCCACTTTGCTAACTAGCAACGCATCAGGGATCCTTAACTAACGCAACAGGGCCCACCAGTCCAGCCCAATGAACCATGGGCTCTGATATCACTTGTTATGATTCAGGGAAGAACCCAAGAGAGAAAATTCACCCTAACCGGGCCTGAACGAAATACACATGTGAACTGCGCCCAACTGTTAACCCAAGAGCTTAAGCTGATGGGTTATGGGTTATGGGTTGTTCACATATATATTATACTCTTTCTTTTTTCCATGATCGACGTGGATAAATCTACTCATGCATATTCTCAACAAGCATCACCAATTTGAATGAATTAATTGAATCCCTTTAGGATATGATTCACAAATGTATCAAGTATGATTTTCATTTGAGGACGAATCAGAGCACCAGATGCTTAATAAGTTACCAAACACCAATGCTAAGCGTTTCGGAGGCAGAAACGAGCTATACTTGCAATCTGAACCTTATTTTTGATCATTTGATATTAGGGCTGTTCTATTAACTTTTGGATTTTGGGTAGTACATGTCAGTTGTTTTTATTTAATGGAGTTGTATACTTTTCATTTAATGCTATCTACTGTCATTTTCGTTTGAGTGCAGCTCCTTGGCTTGTTGGGAGCATGTAAGGGTTTTACTTCGGCTGCGGTGGCATCCAAGTGCCTTGTACAGTTATACGATGCTGGCGGAGTTACAATGGTTAATAGGAGTGATACTCAACAACTTTCACAGTTTCAAGCGTTCTTCACTGGTAACACCGATCAAACACAATCCTGTAACATTGCTAATTTCTTGCCATCAGCTGAAGACTATCCTCTTCAGGTTTATATCACTGGCTCGTCTATGTATGGATAATGTTTCCATGTGTATTTATTCTCTTGCATATGGGAAACAGCTCCTTCATCTTTTTGTTTGGAAATAGCGTGCAGAGTGGATCAAGTATGTGGGCGTCTTTGCAAACTTGGAAGTCAGAGCAAATCAAGTTTATGATGCTGTATGTGCACGGTGAAGTGATGTTGGATCGTTGATGACATTATATATTAGAAAAATTGTTTGTTAATGGTACAGACTACTGAGCAGCTGGACACTTGAATGTTAAAAAAACTATGACTAGACTCTTGTTTGTTGATCCTAATCTTGGGATTAATTTGAAGAGTTAGTAGTCATGTACCTACATGCCTCATTTGGGAGTTCTCTAGTGTGATTTTTCCCCTTACTTCCCTACATAAGTTTGAACTTTGATTACTTCAATAAAAGTTCTTTCCTGCTGGAAGACACATGGCGAGACTCAAGAAAATACACATTTGCGCGATGTTCATGTTGATACTTCACAGTGATTCATCTCAATTTCTCATTCTCATGAATGACTGTTGGCAATAATTAGGTCAAGGAGAATTATATGTGCTTAGCAAAAAGGATGTCAAGCAAGAACATATCTTTCAAGCCTGTAGTTGCATGGATGGCTTATGATAATGTAAGTATTGAAGCAGACCTTCTTGCAGTATTGTGGTGGCTGTTCTGTTAGTACTAACATCGCTTTATTTTCTCATCCCTGCTTGACTTGTAAGACGCTTTCTGTTATTCAGTTCTATGGCTTCAGTCTTCTCTCTTCTTGTGTGTGCATATAATGGACCAAATACAGTTACACAGTCTTCACCTATTATAGATCTTGCTATGGCTCGGCCTACTTTTTGTTCGAATTTATAGGAACTGTGTGCAATTCTAATTATTTTTTATTTTTTCTTTTAACCTCAGGGTGTGTGGTTCTTCACAAAGGAAGGCTACAAGCTAAAGGTAAAATTCATTTAACAAATGAACTATATTTTAGGTTCCTTGCTATTTGAAGATGATTTCTACCTTTTAGGAATCACTTCCATGACATGAGTTTGCTCTTTTTACCATGTTTAATCTAGACGTCTTTGCCATAATTTTATTGTGCAGTTTGTTGAAGATGCCGGTGGGGAGAACATTGATGACTCCATCAACAAAATTAACTACAACACATCAGTGCTTGATGACTTGGAGGCACTTCATGCTATTCTATGTGTAAGTTAAGACCACCCGCTAATAACAGTCAATTACACAAAATTTTGTCTCACTAGCTATACAACTTCTTGGGGTCCTTTGGAATTGTTGATCTTCTAAACATCACTCTGCTTGTAGTCATATTTATGATTTGTGTCAAAGCAAGAGTTTTAGGAGTTCATATCTGTATATGCTGATGCATCCTGCATTAAGCATCTCATGTCCATGGGGGTAATGTTTATGACCCTGGTGGTTTCAATATTATCACGCCGTGATGTTAGGATTTGCTGGGAAGGACTACCAGCTCCGTTTTTATAAAGGATGGCGATAAAAAGTACTGGCCGAAACAGTAGCTACCATATCTGGAATTTAATGGTTATTTGAGACAACAACCATGACTTGCTTTACCATACCAAAAAAAGAAAAAATGAAAAACAAAAAGAAGCATGAGTTTGTTTTTAGCATGCTCATTGTTTTTCAGCCATGCTCTCTGTTATTCAGCATTGCTCATCAGCTAGTGTTGAATTCTGTGACTTGCTCATCTAGGATAATTATAAATTTCGTGTTGTAGCAGAAGCAACCTTGAATTCTAGATCTCCGATATAGAAAATCGGAGACCGGATATCAAAATCTATTGGATATCAAATGATATATCGGAGATATGCATGAATTTTGGATATAGTTTGGACCGGTATATAATAAATGAAATATGTAATGAAATGTTGAAAAACCATAGAAAAATATGCAAAACCTTGACATAAAAGATTGAAAACATTAAAATAATATCGTTTTACGAAATAAAGATTAAAATCTACTATAATCTTCATCTTCATCTTTAATCATTTCTTCTCTATCTGTTTCCTCCCACTCCAATGATTTGTAATCATCGACGAGTGGCATGCTAGGCTCTTCTCCCTCTGATGAATTTGATGATCCAATATCTTTTTCCTTAGAATTCTTGGACGCTTGCATGAATATGCAGATGTAATAGAATATGGCCCAATTTGATTTTTGAAAAAACAATTCAAAATATATTTTTTAATGTATTTTAAGAAAAAAATTGTTTTTAAAATATTTTTATCCTAAAAATAGACTATGATTAAAAAAAATTATACCCAACGATATATCGTTATATCGAATATCGAAAGATATATCAAATTTGACTGATATATCGGGTGATATTGACTTTTTTTTCATATCGGATTAATTATATTATATCGTATCGGTGAGGTATCCAAAATACTATATCAGACGATATATCCGGCTCATATCGGGGATATGTAGAATAGTTAACAAAATGACAAAAAATAGAGCGATATATAATATATTAGAGATATGACATCTGTGTGTGCATTGGTGGTAACTACTGACGTAGTAATTCAAATAAAAGCTCCCTCAGAATTATACTTTGCTGTAAATGTCTAGTATCATTTGAATATTTATTGACTTGTTGCTTCGTCTTCCCTCTAATTCTGCAGACAGTGGATGTCGTGATCGATGAAACATATACATCTGAGCCAAACATATATAATTTGGCAACCTTCCTTCAAAACATTAATATTGAGGACCGGTCTTGCTTTTCTTTTGTTACTAATGAAAGCATATGGAGATATGACAAGAGGATGCAAAACAACACTTCACCTGGTAAGCATCTGGCTGAGATCTGTACTGCTACATTATGTAGAACAACAAGTTGAGTAGGAACGTAGATACCACATGGCTCACTACTTTTGTTGCGGTATCAGAATTTTAAAGGACTTTGCAGTAATGCTTGGCATGTTAGGGTGCGAATACTAATACTAGTTTCCAAACGAATTATCATAAGCTTCAAAGATCTGGCCAATGTAGTGGTGACTGGCCTAGAAAATAATACTGTGAATTTAAGTTGAACAAAAATTTTTGGTCTTTTACCAGCAACTCTAACAACTGATCCATTTTGAATTGTTTGGTGTTTGATTGCTGTCAATTCTGTTATTCTCAGTAGACGAGATTGATCTGTCTCTTATACTTTCGTTTGTGACTTTCCTTCAACTTGACTTTCCCCTTGTCTTCTCCGTGAAAGATTGGTTTGATGGAGCAGTCTCCCAGCCACAGTTAGTACTTGCCGATTTAATTGAAGCATTTTTCCCAACTGGAAATTACATGACAACATTCTTTAGGAATCTTGTGAAGGTACTGGTACTTTCTTTTGTTCCTCTTGGCATGTGAAATGTGTTCTCTTCAGTGTTTCTATCCTTGCCTTCTACATATTGTAACATCTGTGGAGTTTGTGCTTGAACTGCCCAGGGAGGAGACATTACAAGCGGCTCGAATTCAGAGACATGTGTTGCAGATGGTTCTTCCAGGCTTGAGCCTAGCATCATACCTTGTCAATAGATCTTTATATTGATTTCATAACTAGGGCCATCACAGCACCACCCGAGGTGATATTTCATTTCTTCATTACTTTCGTCCTTTTGGCTCTTTAAGGATATGCATATTCTTATCTTTGACATCCAGCATTTGGATGCATTCAACGAAAATTGAAGTTTTCTCGTTGTGATCCTAGCAAGTGTCTGGTGGCATCTATGAGCAGAACCTTTTTTATGGGTGTTACTCTAGGATGAACACCATTGAAGTCCTTTTTGGATATTTGCAGCGGATAGCTCTTTCACTCTTATGAGGACCAAATCTGGCAGCCGATGGTTCTTTCACTTTGTGATGCGTCCTGCTTGTTCTTGATCATGGCTGTGAATGAACAGTGCAGCACGGCTCATTGTGCTTGAATTGTGAGATTTCCCGTTATGACTTGACATTAATTTACTGGCTTGCACAAATGCAAGTTCATTAATTTGGCATCCAGTCAACAGTAGTTTATGATTTGTTCATATTTATATGTACTACGCTTGCATCTAATCTTTAAGATGTTATGATCACTAGTCAGACTCCTGTGGGATCTATGTGTGATCAACTAATCGATGAACACAGCCAGCACTCCATCGGTTCCTTTCCCTATTAGCTTTGGTGACTTTTTTTGAGTTTTGTTGGGTATACAATTATTCATTTGAGTGAATGATTGGCAAAGTGAGATCCAATCTCATCTATCCGAGCTGCAAGGAGAGGTAACGTACGTAGCACAACCGTATGTGTAGCCATCCACCCAATTCTTTTCTTAGTAGCCTCAAAAGACATTTGGTCAGATTCCTATGCATATTCTCCTAATTTTCTGATTTCCTTTTGAATTTTCATATTATTACAATTTTAAGGGCAGTGTCTATTACTAAAGCATCTTGCATTTTCATGCATTTTTGATGTACCTAAGGTTCTTTTATTACTAGTAGACATCATTTTCAGTTAAAGCTCGACATGAACATCTATTTGAAAACTGCTAGTAACGCGTGTTGTAAAGTGCCGTGACCCGTGACGTCTTAGATCATTTTTAGTTTTTTATTATTATTTTCTTTTTTTATATATTCCTAAAATATAAAAATTAATATAAATCTTCTATTCATCATAACTTTTGAATCGTTATTCGGATTAATTCGATTCAATAGTGAAAAATGATCAATTCAATTTTTTCTACAAAACAACAATATTAATTATGAGTACTTTTTCACGACGTCGAAATAAAGATACATGAAAAAAATATTTTGATTTCGTCAAAAGATACTCATAATTGATCTTATTTTGTAAAAAAAAATCGAGCTGATTAATTTTCACTATTAAGTTGAATCAATCCGGATAAAGATTTAAAAATTATGATTGAGAGAAGATCTATATTAATTTTTATATTTTAGAAATATGAAGAAAGAAAAAAAACTAAAAAAATCCTAAGACTGTACAAGAGGCCATATATGCTGCGGACAATAATGTTTTCTTTATAGTTTCTAAATAGCTTTTTTTTTTTTTTTTTTTTGTTGCTTCCAAATAGCAATTTCGCAATGCACTACCTTCTTTTTTTTCCTTTTGTAAATAATGGATTGGCATTAGAACAACCGATATATCATCATGCCACTTATGCGTTCAATAAACCGAATCCTCATGGGCCTAGTTTGGAGACATAATGATGCGTGTCCAAACCGAATCCTCCTCGGCCTACAATATTCCCGTGGACTCAGGCCATATAGGTTGACGATATGTGAAACGAAAATTTAATAATTAAAATTATAATAATAAATATAAAATATTTAAATTAATTTATCATATTTTAATTTAAATTATTTATTTATAATTTTAAATTTTAATCATTAAATTATTATTTAACATATAATATATTAAGATATATCTATTTTATTTTCATTCCTGTATGAGGTTTGGTGGTAGCGTTCGATGTCCGCAGACAAAGCGAAAAAATAATTTAATTGAACTCCCCCTCACACTGCTTGACAGTTCTCACGTCTCCTGTCTCCCACACGATCCCCATTCTCTTCTTCATCAGCTTCTCTTCGGCATTCCTCGCACAAGTTCTGTTCTGATTCTGATCTTTTCGTCCACCGCCAATGGCCGCCACCACTGCCACTCTCAGCCCCGCCGACGCCGACAAGATCTCCGCCCTCCGCTCCTCCGTCTCCGCACTCGACCACATCAGGTTTCCCTCTCTTGCTTCCCATCCATTCCACGTGATCTTGATTCGTCATGCATCGATGATGGCGATGATCTGATTCATACGCGAATGAGCGCTTTCATTTTCTGGATCTGAGATTTGAGTCATGGATACATGAATGCTTTCTTGTTTTGATTTGATTGCAGTGAGAGTGAGAAATCTGGATTCATCAACCTCGTTTCTCGTTACCTCAGGTAACACAATACCGAGTACTCTCTCAATGATTGTGTTTTCTCCGTTGTGCGATTCAAATTATGTTACATGTTGTGATGTTATTGTGTGAAACCTTTGTGTTGTTTCGTGTTGGATGTTGATCGCAGTGGAGAAGCGCAATATATCGACTGGAGTAAGATCAAGACGCCCACAGATGACATCGTGGTGCCTTATGACACTGTAGCGCCTCCTCCTGAAGGTAAAATCGATTCCAATGTGTGGACAACGGAATCGATTCATCTGACAGGAGAATTGTGGCCCTGTAGGTGATAAGGTGGTGGCTTTGTGTTGGTTTTGTATTGTGCTGAGATCTGTTTCAATGGGCTGAATGTAGATCCTGCTGTGATCGGTGAGCTCTTGGACAAGCTCGTTGTGTTGAAGCTTAATGGAGGTCTCGGGACGACCATGGGTTGCACTGGTCCCAAGTATGTTTTTTTTATGATGCTTTGTTTTACTCACTTGTTTTACTCATTCGCGGTTTAATGATTGATCACGATTTAGATGGTGGGAAACATTTCACTTCATAGGAGGCCATTTGAATTTGGGATAATCCATGTATTAAGTTTTGTTGCACTCCTACAGTCTTGGTCTGTGCTTAAGTTTCCTGCTGTATAAGCTCGATAATCAATGATTAGTTCCTCATATGAAACTAAGGTTTGTTGACCTCCAGTTGTACTGTATCAAAAATGGAACTCGATAGCTAGAAGCAGCACAAGCATCGAGAAAAGATATATCAAAGTGTGATTGATTTACGCCTTTACTGTGCACAGGTCATTATATCGCTCATGCTCTCCTCATTTAATATGGTTTATAATCTCCCAGTTTCTTCTTCTTCTTCTTCTCTTTTTTTTTCTGTTTATAATGTCCTGTATTGGCAATCGATACCTTGGGAGTAATCAGTATGTTGCATATGCTAATTTACTATGAGAAGTAGGATCATTTCACTTATTAGGGTATAGACATTTTTAAACTCGCTAGTGCCTAAAAGGGTAAGTTTATGAACTGGTGGATATTGCATATGATTATTTATTCTTGCTTTTGGTCTTGTTTCTCGTTTTTATACAGGTCAGTCATTGAAGTGCGAAATGGGCTGACATTTTTGGACTTGATAGTACAACAAATTGAGGTCTTTCACTTTCTTATTTATATTTGCAATTTGGTTTTTCTTGTTATTTTTTACTGCCTAACTTCTCATCTGTTATCTTTTCATAGAATCTGAATTCGAAATATGGGTGCAACGTGCCCCTTGTGCTTATGAACTCATTCAATACACATGATGACACTCTCAAGGTATATCTGTTTGGCCAAGTATAGCTCATTGCCTCATTCTACCTTTGTTTTACTTCATGGACGAGTTACCTTCCTATCCGGGTTGAATACAGATTGTTGAGAAGTATTCCAACTCAAATGTTGAGATCCACACATTTAACCAGGTTCGTTGGTCAAGCGCAAATGATATCTTCATTAAGTCAAGTATGGATAATATAAACTGGCAATGACATCTTTGATTATTTTATCACTTCTTCCCTTCTCCTTCATTTTTCTATTCATCAGAGTCAATATCCTCGATTGGTGGTTGAAGATTTTGTGCCACTTCCAAGTAAAGGCTACGCTGGAAAGGATGGGTGGTATGTTATATATTTTCATCTTTAAGATCTTTTGGCCTTACAAGCCGTACATATATTGATTTTCTAGGTTGCTAGCTGCAGCCGACCATCTACTTTAATTTACTGGCGGATTCGAATTGTGCCAACTCTGCTAGGCTGTGACAACATGAGCCATGAAGGGATACCCCTAACATTGGCCACAATTGAATATAATAGTTACTCATAATCTTTTAATAAAGGTGGCATTCCAGTGATCGATGTCAGATTTCAGCGATAATCAGTAAAGAATGCTCTTATATGGAGCTAAGAAACTTATTTTAATACATTTAAAGCATCATTGCAACAAATCCCTTCAACTAATTCACCAATTTGTTGACCATAGTTCATATTCTGTTATCCTTGTTGCTTTATAGCAGCCTATTAAGGAGGATAGATGTAGTACATATTAATAGTTCTTGATCATTGTTTTTAATAAGTTACTACTTCTAATGTTTTGAGCATTGAGCATATATAGATTCACCATTTCGGAAAATGATTGCTGCCTTGGACTTGAACTTGTCAAACTTTGCCAAGATGTATGTTAAAGTTCGGTTGCAAAGATATCCAGCTTCCACAACCTTTTTACAGCAAGCAGGATCGTCGAACTTCCCATTTCCCAAAATAGCCTTTGATATCTTGAGACCACATGCTTGGATAGTTTTGTCGATGCAATCTCCTAAATATTTGTAGAACCCCGGTCTTGGTTGTGGGGGTAATTTTTGGCCGAACCAGGTGTCAATAGATGTCGGGTTTTCAAATGAATTTTTATCTGCAACAACCATTACGGTTCCATAAGATAGAACAATAGTCAACATCACACAAAGTAGAACCTTCATTTTGTATGAACTTGGGACCTTTTATCCTACAATGGAATTTTGGAAAGTAGAATGGATTGCATCAAAATGTCACAAAAGGTGCAGGATTTATATACATGAAAAATGAGATACATTTCACCTCAGTTACGCTTTCATTTATCCATGCACTAATTATGTGATTTCAAAAAGGAACAAGAGATATAATAAAACATACTTTTTTATAATAGTAACGAAGTTTCAGTGCTGATAGCCTGAAACATTCGAATGTGCCATTATTTCAAGTTTCTAACAGTTCCCATTTGACAAGTTTTTTTCCCACATGTAAACTTTATTAAGCTTATCTTTTATAATGCAATGATATTCTTTAATTGAAATAGGATACTGAGGGCCATGTGAAAAAAAATGAGGAAATGAGGTAGTTGAGAGAAGAGAGAGGCAATGAAGGGCCATATTAACAACCAAAAAAGCATAATCTTTTTTCGCGTATATGTTTGTAGTAGATTTCCTTTTTTATCACCTTATGCTTACTTAGTTTGTGTTTCTTGAAGGTATCCACCAGGCCATGGTGATGTCTTCCCATCCTTAAAAAACAGTGGAAAGCTTGATCTGTTCCTATCCCAGGTCTGTGAATGGCATTGTTTTCTTGTGGTTACTTTGGGGCTAGAAGAGATTTATAACCTTGCTTGTATTGATCCTTGTATTTGATATTGTTCAGGGCAAGGAGTATGTGTTTGTTGCCAACTCAGATAACTTGGGGGCAATTGTTGATCTGAGTATCCTCTTTGTTGCCTTATCTTCATTTGTCGTTACTTCATATTCTGCTTTGATCATGAAGTTCCTATATAAATTGTTGTTATGTTTTCTCGTCATGTATAAACTAATTTTTCATGCATCAAGATGGCCTTTTCACTTTGCTCATTTCCTTAATGGCTTACCATAGAGATCTTAAGTCACCTGATCCAGAACAAGAATGAGTATTGCATGGAGGTAATATATGCCATCTTTGTGGGCTGAATTATCTGTCTCTCTCCCTTCTCCTCAGATTTCCTCAATATTGGTTTTCGCACAGGTGACCCCGAAGACATTGGCTGATGTTAAAGGTGGTACTCTTATTTCATATGAAGGGAAAGTTCAGGTAGCTTCTGGATTTCCTTGTTATGATTGCATCTGAATGCTATCTCTCTTTTTTTTTTCTTTTTACTTTTTTCCCCTGAACCTTCATGTACTTCTCCTTGCTTTGTTCTTGCACTGGTTTCATTTTAGCAAGAAGTAATGATAGAAAGGAAACAAAGAGATCCTGCATATATCACTAATGCTATCTCCATCTGCCCAAATAAATCTCAGATATAAGTAAGTCATGGTATCTATATTTGGCCGTGGATTTGGAATCACTACTTCGATTTGTTGCGGAAGAATACGGCATGTTGTATACTTGGTGTCTAGAGTTTGTGAGTAACTCCAAGTGACAGAAGAAATACCTGGCCGGAGTCTGCCAGCTAAATCATACTGATAACTACTAGAGTTAACCTGTGGCAATGTCTTAATATGATTGGAAAATATTACTTTGATTTCTCTTTGTTTTTCAATTTGGTTACCCAATTTCCAAGCTCTGTTGCTGAAAACTTTTATTTTTACCACATGATGCAGCTCCTTGAGATCGCTCAAGTCCCAGATGAACATGTGAGTTAATTCACTTCTCTTAAAAATCTATCTATTTTTCTCACTGAAATTGATACTCTCTTTTTGCGTTGTTAATCCTTGCTTCATGTATTATGGGGGTTTGGATCTAGGCATGCTCCTTTTTTCTTTTTTCTTCTTTTCTTTTGGTGTAATTGTTCTGAAATTTTTGAGGTGGTTATGACATTTCCTTGTCGATCAGGTTAATGAATTCAAGTCAATCGAGAAGTTCAAAATTTTCAATACCAATAACCTGTATGTTATCGTCTTCTTTGTCTCTACCTAAACTGAATATAGTGCTGCAAACGTTCATGATCTTGTGTGTTTCAGCTGGGTGAACCTGAAGGCAATTAAACGACTTGTAGAAGCCGATGCTCTAAAGATGGAAATAATTCCTAATCCCAAGGTTTGTGGCAGACTTTTTTAGTGATTAGGCTGAGCTAAGGTTAACATCCGGTTTGCTAACTTTCAAGTTCCTTTCGTTAATGATTCAGGAAGTAGATGGGATTAAGGTTCTACAGCTTGAGACAGCTGCTGGAGCTGCAATTAAGGTACTTACCCTATATTCTTGTTTTCTTTTGCTGGAATTTTGTCAAATACAACTGGCCTTGAACTTCCAACTTTGCCTTCTGTGTCCAGTTCTTTGATAAAGCAATTGGTATAAATGTCCCTCGATCTCGATTCCTTCCCGTGAAAGCAACTTC
Source organism: Drosera spatulata (assembly GCA_035668315.1). Classification (NCBI taxonomy): domain Eukaryota; kingdom Viridiplantae; phylum Streptophyta; class Magnoliopsida; order Caryophyllales; family Droseraceae; genus Drosera; species Drosera spatulata. The sequence continues at coordinate 6,233 of JAOVYX010014922.1, read as the reverse complement.
AGACTTGCTTCTCGTTCAGGTTAGCTCCAAACTGAGATGGTGATCCAGTTTTCCAATGTTAATATCTGAAATAGATGGTCATTGATTCTCTTGCATGTTAATGTTTTAACTTATGAAAAAAATTGTGCAGTCTGATCTCTACACCTTAGAAGATGGCTTTGTTGTTAGGAACAAAGCTAGAGCTAATCCTGCAAATCCAACGATTGAGTTGGGACCGGAATTCAAAAAGGCAAGACCTTATCTCATTCGTGCAATTTGGAAGTTGCTGAGTTATTCAAATCTTGAATGCTAATAAATTGCCTTCATTACCAGGTTGGCGATTTCTTGAAGCGTTTCAAGTCCATTCCTAGTATTATTGAGCTTGATAGTTTGAAGGTGACCGGGGACGTGTGGTTTGGCCCTGGAGTTTCCCTTAAGGTATTTAACATATCTGTTTTAACTTATCAAAAAGCAGAGTAGTCTCTGTAAGGGGTGTTCTGCCCTGTCCAGACTTGCATTACATCACATGCTTACGAACACATCCGTGGTTGATTTAGGGCAGCACCAATGGCTCGTCTCGTCGAGTACTTTAAATAACTAACATGAACGTTTGTATGCTTGTCACAGGGAAAAGTCACTATAAAATCCAGTTCAAAGCTGGAAATTCCAGATGGAGCAGTGCTCGAGAACAAGGTGAGCTCGAGATCCTGTTTCCTTATCCATCAAAGCATCAACTGTCTATTTGATCGCAATACGATGTTCTGCTATACTTATTCAGTAATTCGTTTCACCTCATCCAGGATATCAATGGCCCCGAGGATATTTGAGTATGCATGAGCCCTGTGGTACCGGAGTTTTTCCTTCTGTGCCAGTGTTTTTGGAATACAACAAGTGCTGCTGGAGTTCCCTTCTGCTGTGAGGTGTAACCAAAGTGCTGCGGGATGTTTTGTTTCCTGTAACAAAGTGTAATAATAAGAGCAGCTTATAGTTATATATACTAATACCATATGCTCGTTTTTTACTGTAAGCAACGTTGATTTTTTTCAATGAATTTCAGCTCATCTCTTCCCTGTCTCAATTTTTAAACATTTCCAAATTGTCTTTGAATCACAGAGATTATGTAATGCCATGACGCAGGGAAAATCTATACCTACTGGAGTACATATTACACGCAAGTGGTTGAGGTTGGATTTTGATTGGATATTTATAGATTTAGTTTTTTAATTTTTTTTGGCAAGATTTAGTTTTTTTAATCAAGTGAATAAATTATTCAGATAGTTTTTTAAGGTCGAATAATTTTAGATTTAGTAATTTTTTTAAGGTAAAATCAATCATGATAATTCATGTTAAAATCAAAGTAAACAATATCTACTAGATTTTTCATTCCTAGAGTTAAAAGGTCCGACGGAATATCTAATATTTCTTTTAGAAAAAAATAAATATCATATAAAATTGAAATAAATCTTACAGTAAATAATTCAAAGCTACACTTTTTGAGAAATATTTCTAAAATCACACACAAAATCATTTTTCTCAAAACATATAATTTCAATCCCAATTTCACTTCTCACCCTCTCTCTCCTTCCTCCTCCCATGCCACTCTTTGATTCACCAAAACCCCGTCGTCGCTGCCTTCATCTTATAAAATGCATATTCTTTATCAAAAATTTTTAAAATTCCATCAAATTTTAGATTAGTTCTTAGTTTCTATTATCTTCACAAATTGATAGTGATCACATTCAATTATATTTATAATGTACATAGTTTAGACCTGACAAAATATGACCCAGACCCACGGACATCCACGGACACCCGTAAAAATATTGGGTATTGGGTTGAGGATTTAAGACCCAATTGAGTTCTGGGCCTTTTTACTCGTGAGTGAAATTATCCAACACAATGTGACCCAACCCATGGGTACTCGTACCCAACCCACAACCGGTTATATCTTCTTATATGTTAACATTTTAATTATCATTTTATTTTAATTAGTTAAGAAAACATATATTTAATTTTGGTAAGATGTTATGGTCTATATATATAAGAGCTATCCCTACATAATTCACATTTTCTTCAAATTTGATTATCGTTTTGGTTCATTAGATATTTACGTTATGATCTGCAATGAAAATTTGTCTAACATTTATGAAAATAGGAGTAATATTTTTGAATTTTCTGATTTAATGTAACTTTGTTACAAAAAATTGCATATTTGCTAAGAAACTTACAATGACATATATTGTAACGCACCGAGCTTCGCGTCATAGGACACGAGGTATTATGCCATCACGAACCCGATTTATAACAAAGCTAACCAAACCAAACGGGTATAGAGATATCAAAAGTTAAAAAAATATATTTGTGATGTTTCATTTCAATCTGTTTAGTTATTACAAATCATTTTACATCAGTAGTGCGAAAGTTATTTAATCACATAGTTTGACGACATGATTATTACATGCCATTTATTATATATCCAAAATGACTACAGGTTTCATCACAATATCTCTCGAAATGCATAAGGCAACTAACGTCTTCACTGATCGTTTAATAACTCACCTGCAAACGGAATACATAACCCGTGAGTATAAAACTCAATAACCTAGAATATATGTCTCACATCTGCAGGGTGCTCCCCCGACAATGGCAAATCGATGAGTACCAATAAAACATTTATACTTTTATAGAAAATAAATGTGCCATATTATATGTAGGTATTTGCATGATTTTACGTCCCTTGTGTTCATTGTTGTTATTATGGGTCCATGACTTGAGAGTTTTCAACAGATATAATCTGAATATAAGACACGTCAGTTGTCAGTTGGGTTACAAAAATCCGTTGTTTCAATACGTGCTTGCATAAATTGTACGCCGCCTCACACTTTACTGGATAAAGTACGCTTCCCATAGACTCTTCGCCTCGTATTGGGATAGATTTAGCCGTCCGTGCAGAGAGTACCAGTGGCCCGCCACGTCTGCGTTGAAGTCGTTGCATGCATGCTAAGAGGATGGGGGCTATCCAACGCTCCATAACTAGTTTAGTTCGCCAATGATGCTGACTCAAGAAATTGGCTAAAGTTCAACCTCAATAACTTCTATTTGACATTTGAACAGATCCAAGAAGAGACGGCAAGTACGTCCTTCTTCCTCACGGTTTCAGCGACAAGAAATGATGATATTGTCGAGCTCATTTCCAAGACCTCATTCAAAAGAGTATGACAGAAAAGTTGACAGACCATGACATTTTGTACCATGTTCAGATTTTATGTTTGAATATGCATTCTTTATCGATTTGTATTTCGTTTTTTCGTATCACTTGACAATAATATTTCAATCCGTTTCAGTTCTCCCTTTAGTATATATTTTATGATGAATTGATTTAATTTTATCCATACATTATGCAATTACCTTGAGAATATATTTGTGTGGACATACTGTTTACTTGCAACATTGTGGGTATGATTTGATTTATTATAATTTCAGTAATTTTTCACAGTCGGAATAATGAGTCACGGGGATTCCTGGCCTCGATTACATTGTCGTATGATCGTATACGCGTATTTAATATCCTACTTCTATACGTGAAGATTATCACATATACGCGTTTACGTTAATCATTAACGACGAATGTGCGTTATGCTCATCAAGCACGGGGACGGGGGCCAGGGACAACGCGTCTGGGCGTTGTCAAAATAAAAATGTCAAATATGATATTTAACGCGTCTGGGCGTCCTGTCTTCAGGACAGAACCCCGTCGCGAGCATGACTGGCTTATTTGTCCAGAACAACTGCAGGTCATCGTGAAACGCACACGGTTCCCTTCATTCTCATCAATAACACATATAATCGGTTCGTTCATGCACGTTTCATAGCAACACATTATTCGAAAATGCACATACAGGAAAACAAGATCATAACGAGCATAACGCATCGGTTCGAGTTTGGTTATCTTAGTTTGTTTCGTCGGCGTGCTCTCGTGATTCAGCCTACGGCCTCTTGTTTTCTCCTGCGACTGTCGAACTCCTCACCCCGTCGTCCTTCTAGCCTTGCAGTTTGTTACCTCAAGCTTCTTGGTTCGTCGTGAGTTGTTGATAGTGATAAATCTGGTGGTGAGTGGTGAGGGTGTTTGGCACAACAGTGGCTATGGGTTTGGTTTGCGAAGTTGCACAGGGAGAAGGAATTGGAAAAGAGGGAGATGAAGAGGAAGCGAGGAGGATGATGATCTGATAAGGGATGATGCAGTGGAGGAGATTTGGTGAGGTGATGGTTGCAGGATTCGCGGACGAGGCGTCGAGCGTGTCCGAGAGATTTTCAACGGGCGTGGCTTGTGAACTGGGAAGAGAAATGTGGTGGAGTGAGTTTGAATGATTTAAATTCGCTCCCTTGTTTGATTTTTATTAGTTTATTTTTATCCATATTTTGTTCTATTATTTTATTGAAAAATATGCCTGTAAATAAGCAAAATTATTTATAACTTAGTAATATTTGTATCATTGTAAATTTCGAATATTTTCGAGATCGTATTTTATTAGCCCAAACACGTTTATTACAACGTTATAACATTACGTTATATTTAATACATACGTCTATTTAAACACATACGTTACATTGTTATAATTTTATATTTAACGTTACGTATTCGTTACGCGTTCGTCATTTTTATTCGTACGTTTAAACAACATTATATTTATTTAATATTTGAAATATATTTAATATCAAAATTTCGGGATATTACACATATTTTTTCATTAATTGTATTTTTCGATTTCTAGAGCTTTTGGGTAGGGTCCAGGTGCCCGCAGCCCGCAACGGATGGATAATGGATCAAAGACTTAGGACCCGTTAAACCCACGGGTTAAATTATCCATCCCAACTCATTTGTCAGATCTATGCATAACTATACAGATGTACAAATTAATAAAGAATTGAAGAGATATACATAATAGAAACTTGAGTTATATTTACAAAATCAAACAGAACCTTACAAAAATTACAACCTCTTTAAGTGAAATACACAACTTTACAAAATTTACAAATTTAAATACATAATATTTGTTAGGGTATTTTAAATGGACATCAATTTCTTTCCTACCGAAAAAATTCCCCTACAGGCTACAGCAAAGGCTTCAGCGTCCATACCCATACCCGTATCCATACCCATGCCCGCCCATGCTCTGATGGGCCTGGGCCTGGGCCTGGTACACGGGCGGCCCAATGTGGCCCTGCATCCCGGCCCTGGCATACTGGTCCCACATCATCTGCTCCTCCACCAACAACCTCTGCTTCTTCTCCAACTCCGTCATCTGCACATACGCCGGCGGCGCCACCGCCGACGACGCCGCAAACGGATCCGACCTCGCCAACACCGCTCCCTCTCCCTCTCTACTCGGCGGCGCCGGCAACGCCAGCATCTGCGTCGGCGGCGGAGGATTCCCGGCCGAGCCGAACGCGACGCTGCTCGCACTCCCCGTGAATCCCGTATTCGCCGCCGCCACTGCCGTCACTGCTCCTTGCTGGTAAAGTCCGTCGAGGAGCATCGTGTCCAGTCCGCCGCCCAGCGCCGCCTTCTGGTGAGGGAGGTAACTGCTTGTCTGCACCAGCGCCGTCTCCCAGTCCGCCGTGTCGCTGAACGCCTCCCATGCTGGCGGCGGCGGAGGTGTTGGTGTTCCGATTCCGCCGTCGAATAGTGCTAGGGCTAGGCTGTTGACTTGGTCCTCGCTTGAGACGGCGTCGTTTCCTAGATCGAGAAGATCCGCCTCTTTTTCCTTCACTGTTGGTGTCTCCTCTTCCTTCTTTTCATCTTCGGTTTCAGCGGCGACGCTTTCTGGTGCCGGAAGTGCTTTGATCTGATTCAGATCTTCCTCCACGACGTCGTTTTCGGCCGTCTCCTTTTCATCTTCGTCGTTGTTGTCGTTGTCGGCATCTGTCGCTGCTGCTGCTATGCGCTTTGTGTGGGCGTTGGCTGCCTTGTCCCGGATGAACTCATCCATGAGTTCGAGCTTTTTGGTGGTGATGCGCTCCACTTCGGGGTATTCTGAGGTGCGGCCGATTCCTACGTCCTTACACCAGTGGTAGAATGCGTCAAGCTCGTCGAACTGCTTCGAGACTCGGGTAAAGATCTCGTGGACCTTGACGCATTCAGGTATCTCCAGCTCCATGAATTTGTCGATTAAGAAACTGAGAATGTCTGTTGTCTCGTAGTAGATTTGGAAACTTTCCTTCACTATTGTGTGCAATGCGACGATTATTATGCG